>JAGTYA010000256.1:0-34089 GCA_024291935.2 Okapia johnstoni | reverse complement strand
GACGGGGCCCTTGTGCTGGACTCCTCTAGGCGCCTCCCCAGAGGTTCCTGGGATACCCGTGTCCACAGGGCGAGCGGCAACCCTGAGTCTCCAGAGGTCCGCTCGCGATGGGCCCCCCGGTCTCGCGCGTCGGCCCCTGTCCTCTCGAAAGGGGGGTCAATCCCATTTCACTGAATGCGCCATCGCAATCCCTACATTTCCCCTCGCACCCTCCAGAGCTGCGGATCTCTCGCCTAATTCTGAGAGGTTCGAGGAGAGAGGCCCTCATGGGGCCGGCCAGTTCGGGCCGCAAGACCAGTAAGTCGCTGCCCCGAGAGGCTCCCCTCCATCGGCAACTCCCGCGAAAGAGTCCACGTTCCTTTCATGGACGTGAGGCGAGGGGATAAGACCAGACAGCCCGCTTGGCGAATGTTCAAAGGGGCTGGATCTCTCAGAGGGGCACCATGGAGAGGCTCCCCGAGGCGCCACGCCACCGATTCAGAGAGGCCACCCCCCTGCTTCCCCCTGCGCCGCGCGGAAAAAAGCACGACCTTCGCCCCTGCATTCGAGGGGAAGCCCGATTGCCCTTGGCTGTGACCGGAGAGAAAGGCTGAGTCCCCTCGACTCCCTGGAGGCCACCCCACAGGTGCCAGTTATACCTGTCCCCTCCCCCCCTCCGGGGACCCCGAGGGTCCTAGCTCCATGCCTGACGCGGACCCAGGGCGCTGCAGCGCCTTCCTGGCGAATCCCGAGGCTGCTCGGGCCCCTGTCCGCTCGAAAGGAGGCATGGCGGGACCCCGCTGGGCTACGGGGGAGACGGGCCGGGGTTACCCGCCGCAACTCGAGAAGTGCACCGCCGCAAGTCGAGAACACCCCCGTGAGGCCACGCCCATAGAGGGAGGGGGCGCTTTTCCCTTGCAGGGCATGGAGAGCATGCCCCGGCAACCTGTTCCGGCTCCGAAACGGGGCTTGACTCCTTGCGGGCGACTCCAGGTGTCCCCCGAGATCCCCGGGCCAACCTGCCAAGAAAGCGGGGCTTCCCGCACACCGCGAGGGCGTCCCCCGGGCCCCCCTCCTTGCGAGACGGGGCCCTTGGGATCTGCAGCGACTCCGAGAGCCGTCCTGCCTTCTCTCTGGCGCTGCAACGGAGGGCTGGACCCCTCTAGGCGCCCCCAGAGGTTCCCTGGGATACACGTGTCCACAGGCGAGCGGAACCCGAGTCTCCAGAGGCCGCTCGCGAGGGGCCCCCCCAGTCGCCGTCGGGCCCCTCCTCTCGAAAAGGGGGTCCAATCCCCTTCCTGAATGCCATCGCAATCCCTACATTCCCTCGCACCTCCAGAGCGGGACTCTCGCCTCTCCTGAGGTTCGAGAAGAGGCCCCAAGGGGCCAGTTCCGGCCGCAAGACCAAAGGTCCCCGAGGAACCCCCATCGGCAAGCGAGTCCAGTTCCCTGGACGTGAGGCGGGGGGAAGCCCAGCAGCCCCTGGCGATGTCAAAGGAGGCCTGGACTTCTCAGAGAGGCAACCAAGAGAGGCTCCCCGAGGCGCCACGCCCCCGATTCAGAGAGAGGCCACCCCCGCTTCCCCCTGCGCCGCGCGGAAAAGCACGACCTTCGCCCCTGCAGAGGAGGGGAAGCCCGATTGCCCTTTGTCTGTGACCGGAGAGAAAGGCTGAGTCCCCTCGACTCCCTGGAGGCCACCCCACAGGTGCCAGTTTATACCTGTCCCCTCCCCCCCTCCGGGGACCCCCGAGGGTCCTAGCATCCATGCCTGACGCGGACCCGGGGCGATGCAGCGCCTCCTGGCGAATCCCGAGGCTGCTCGGGCCCCTGTCCGCTCGAAAGGAGGCATGGCGCCCCCCGCTGGGCTAACGGGGGAGACGGGCCGGGGTACCCGCCCCCGCAACTCGAGAATGCACCGCCAGCAAGTCGAGAAACACCCTCGTGAGGCCACGCCCATAGAGGGAGGAGGCTGCTTTTTCCCTTGCAGGGCATGGAGAGCATGCCCCGGCACCTGTTCCAGGCTCCGAACGGGGCTTGACTCCTTGCGGGCGACTCCAGGTGTCCCCCGAGATCCCCGGGCCAACCTGCCAAGAAAGCGGGGCTTCCCGCCACACCGCGAGGGCGTTCCCCCGGGCCCCCCTCCTTGCGAGACGGGGGGCCCTTGGGATCTGCAGCGACTCGAGAGCCGTCCTGCCTTCTCTCTGGCGCTGCAACGGAGGCTGGGGGACTCCCTCTAGGCGCCCCCAGAGAGTTCCCTGGGATACCCGTGTCCACAGGCGAGCGGAACCCTGAGTCTCCAGAGGGCCGCTCGCGAGGGGCCCCCCGTCGCCGTCGGCCCCTCCTCTCGAAAGGGGGGTCCAATCCCCTTCCTGAATGCCATCGCAATCCCTACATTCCCTCGCACCTACCAGAGCGGGACCTCTCGCCTCTCCTGAGGTTCGAGAAGAGGCCCCAAGGGGCCAGTTCCTGGCCGCAAAGACCAAAGGTCCCCGAGGAACCCCCATCGGCAAGCGAGTCCAGTTCCCTGGACGTGAGGCGAGGGGTAAGCCCAGCAGCCCCTGGTGATGTCAAAGGAGGCCTGGGACTTCTCAGAGGCAACAAGAGAGGCTCCCCGAGGCGCCACGCCCCCGATTCAGAGAGGCCACCCCCGCTTCCCCCTGCGAGCGCGGAAAAGCACGACGCTTCGCCCCTGCATTCGAGCGGGGAAGCCCGATTGCCCTTGGCTGTGACCGGAGAGAGAAAGGCTGAGTCCCCTCGACTCCCCTGGAGGCCACCCCACAGGTGCCTAGTTATACCTGTCCCCTCCCCCCCTCCGGGGGACCCCCGAGGGTCCTAGCTCCATGCCTGACGCGGACCCAGGGGCGCTGCAGCGCCTCCTGGCGAATCCCGAGGCTGCTCGGGCCCCTGTCCGCTCGAAAGGAGGCATGGCGACCCACGCTGGGCTAACGGGGGAGACGGGCCGGGTTAAACCCGCCGCAAACTCGAGAATGCACCGCCGCAAGTCGAGAACACCCCCGTGTGAGGCCACGCCCATAGAGGGAGGAGGCGCTTTTCCCTTGCAGGGCATGGAGAGCATGCCCCGGCACCTGTTCCCGGCTCCGAACGGGGCTTTGACTCCTTGCGGGCGACTCCAGGTGTCCCCCGAGATCCCCGGGCCAACCTGCCAAGAAAGCGGGGCTTCCCGCCACACCGCGCGAGGGCGTCCCCCGGGGGCCCCCCTCCTTGCGAGACGGGGCCCTTGGGATCTGCAGCGACGCGAGAGCCGTCCTGCCTTCTCTCTGGCGCTGCAACGGAGGCTGGACTCCCTCTAGGCGCCCCCAGAGGTTCCCTGGGATACCCGTGTCCACAGGCGAGCGGAACCCTGAGTCTCCAGAGGCCGCTCGCGAGGGGCCCCCGTCGCCGTCGGCCCCTCCTCTCGAAAGGGGGGTCCAATCCCCTTCCTGAATGCCATCGCAAATCCCTACATTCCCTCGCACCTCCAGAGCGGGACTCTCGCCTCTCCTGAGGTTCGAGAAGAGGCCCCAAGGGGCCAGTTCCGGCCGCAAGACCAAAGGTCCCCGAGGAACCCCCATCGGCAAGCGAGTCCAGTTCCTGGACGTGAGGCGAGGGGAAGCCCAGCAGCCCCTGGCGATGTCAAAGGAGGCCTGGACTTCTCAGAGGCAACAAGAGAGGCTCCCCGAGGCGCCACGCCCCCGATTCAGAGAGGCCACCCCCGCTTCCCCCTGCGCCGCGCGGAAAAGCACGACCTTCGCCCCTGCATTCGAGGGGAAGCCCGATTGCCCTTGGCTGTGACCGGAGAGAAAGGCTGAGTCCCCCTCGACTCCCTGGAGGCCACCCCACAGGTGCCAGTTATACCTGTCCCCTCCCCCCCTCCGGGGACCCCCGAGGGTCCTAGCTCCATGCCTGACGCGGACCCAGGGCGCTGCAGCGCCTCCTGGCGAATCCCGAGGCTGCTCGGGCCCCTGTCCGCTCGAAAGGAGGCATGGCGACCCCGCTGGGCTAACGGGGGAGACGGGCCGGGGTACCCCGCCGCAACTCGAGAATGCACCGCCGCAAGTCGAGAAAGTCCCCTTTTTTCTGTCTTGAGAGGCCACGCCCATAGAGGGAGGAGGCGCTTTTTCCCTTGCAGGGCATGGAGAGCATGCCCCGGCACCTGTTCCGGCTCCGAACGGGGCTTGACTCCTTGCGGGCGACTCCAGGTGTCCCCCGAGATCCCCGGGCCAACCTGCCAAGAAAGCGGGGCTTCCCGCCACACCGCGAGGGCGTGGAGTCCCCCCGGGCCCCCCTCCTTGCGAGACGGGGCCCTTGGGATCTGCAGCGACGCGAGAGCCGTCCTGCCTTTCTCTCTGGCGCTGCAACGGAGGCTGGACTCCCTCTAGGCGCCCCCAGAGGTTCCCTGGGATACCCGTGTCCACAGGCGAGCGGAAACCCTGAGTCTCCAGAGGCCGCTCGCGAGGGGGGCCCCCCGTCGCCGTCGGCCCCTCCTCTCGAAAGGGGGGTCCAATCCCCTTCCTGAATGCCATCGCAATCCCTACATTCCCTCGCACCTCCAGAGCGGGACTCTCGCCTCTCCTGAGGTTCGAGAAGAGGCCCCAAGGGGGCCAGTTCCGGCCGCAAGACCAAAGGTCCCCGAGGAACCCCCATCGGCAAGCGAGTCCAGTTCCCTGGACGTGAGGCGAGGGGAAGCCCAGCAGCCCCTGGCGATGTCAAAGGAGGCCTGGACTTCTCAGAGGCAACAAGAGAGGGCTCCCCGAGGCGCCACGCCCCCGATTCAGAGAGGCCACCCCCCGCTTCCCCCTGCGCCGCGCGCGAAAAAGCACGACCTTCGCCCCTGCATTCGAGGGGAAGCCCCCGATTGCCCTTGGCTGTGACCAGGACCGGAGAGAAAGGCTGAGTCCCCTCGACTCCCTGGAGGCCACCCCACAGGTGCCCAGTTATACCTGTCCCCTCCCCCCCTCCGGGGACCCCCGAGGGTCCTAGCTCCATGCCTGACGCGGACCCAGGGCGCTGCAGCGCCTCCTGGCGAATCCCGAGGCTGCTCGGGCCCCTGTCCGCTCGAAAGGAGGCATGGCGACCCACCCCTGCTGGGCTAACGGGGGAGACGGGCCCGGCGTCACCCGCCGCAACTCGAAGAATGCACACCGCCGCAAAGTCGAGAGTTAACCCCCCGTGTGAGGCCACGCCCATAGAGGGAGGAGGCGCTTTTCCCTTGCAGGGCATGGAGAGCATGCCCCGGCCAACCTGTCCCGGCTCCGAACGGGGCTTGACTCCTTGCGGGCGAATCCAGGTGTCCCCCGAGAGCCCCGGGCCAACCTGCAAGGCAGAAAGCGGGGCTTCCCGCTTTCAACGATGAAGGGCGTCCACCGCGGCCCACGTGCCCCCCCTCTTGCGAGACGGGGCCCTTGGGATCTGCACCGAGGCCAACACTCGAGAGCCGTCCTAGCCTTCTCTGCTGGCGCTGCAACGGAGGCTGGACTCCTCTAGGCGCCCCCAGAGGTTCAGCCATGGATACCCGTCGTCCACAGGCGAGCGGCAACCCTGAAGCTCCAGAGGCCGCTCGCGAAGGGGCCCCCCCAAACCACCGTCGCCCGTCGGCCCATCCTCTCGGAAAGGGGGGTCCAATCCCCTTCCTGAATTGCCATCGCAATCCCTACATTCCCTCGCACCTCCAGAGCGGGACTCCTCGCCTCTCCTGAGGTTCGAGAAGAGGCCCCAAGGGGCAGTTTCCGGCCGCAAGAACCAAAGGTCCCCGAGGAACCCCCATCGGCAAGACGAGTCCAGTTCCCCTGGACGTGAGGCGAGGGGAAGCCCAGCAGCCCCCTGGCGATGTCAAAGGAGGCCCTGGACTTCTCAGGAGGCAACAAGGAGAGGCTCCCCCGAGGCGCCACGCCCCCGATTCAGACAGGCCCACCCCCGCATCGTACCCCTGCGCCGCGCGGCGGAAAAAAAAGCACGACCTTCGCCCCTGCATTCGAGGGGGAAGCCCGATTGCCCTCTGGCTGTGACCGGAGAGAGAAAGGCTGAGTCCCCTCGACTCCCTGGAGGCCACCCCACAAGGTGCCAGTTATACCTGTCCCCTTCCAACCCCGCCCCTCCTCCGGGGACCCCCGAGGGTCCTAGCTCCATGGCCTGACGCGGGAACCCAGGGCGCTGCAAGCGCGCTCCTGGCGAATCCCGAGGCTGCTGCTCGGCGCCCCTGTCCCGCTCGCAAAGGAGGCATGGCGAAACCCGCTGGGCACAAACGGGGGGGGGACGGGGCCGGGGTACCCGCCCGCAACTCGAGAATGCACCGCCCGCAAGTCGAGAACACCCCCGTGAGGCCCAAGGCCCATAGAGGTGAGGAGGCGCTTTTCCCTTGCCTATTCCTCTTGATCCAGGGCATGGAGAGCATGCCCCCGGGCACCAATGTTCCGGCGGGTATCCGAACGGGGCTTGAACTCCCTTGCGGGCGACTCCAGGTGTCCCCCGAGATCTCCCCATCGCCAACCTGCCAAGAAAAGCGGGGCTTCCCCGCCACACAACCGACCCTCCACTAGATACCGGCGAGTAGCGGCGTCCCCCGGGCCCCCCCACCTTGCGAGACGGGGGGCCCCTTGGGATCTGCAGCGACGCGAGAGCCCATCCCTGACAACTTCTCTTGGGCGCTGCAACGGAGGCAGGACTCCCTCTAGGCGCCCCCAGAGGTTCCCTGGGGATACCCGCGTGTCCACAGGCGGAGCGCAAACCCTGAGTCTACAGAGGCCGCTCGCGAGGGGCCCGCCGTCGCCTTGTCAGTGGCCCCTCCTCTCGAAAGGGGGGTCCAATCCCCTTCCCTGAATGCCATCGCAATCCCTACATTCCCTCGCACCTCCAGAGCGGGACTCTCTCGCCTCTTCCTGAGGTTCGAGAAGAATTAGGCCCCAAGGGGCCAGTTCCTTATTGGCCCCCAAGACCAAAAGGTCCCCGAAGGAACCCCCATCGGCCAAGCGAGTCCAGTTCCCTGGACGTGAGGCGGAGGGGAAGCCCAGCAGCCCCTGGCGATGGTCAAAGGAGGCCTGGACTTCTCAGGTGGCAAACAAGTAGAGGCTCGAGGCGGCCACGGCCCCCACCTGATTCAGAGAGGAGCCACCCCCCGCTTCCCCCCCTGCGCCGCGCGGAAAAGCACGACCTTCGCCCACTGCATTCGAGGGGATAAGCCGATTGCCCTTGGCTGTGACGGAGAGAAAGGCTGAGTCCCCCTCGACTACCCGTGGAGGCCACAACACACAGGTGCCAGTTATTATACCTCGTATTTAATCACCACTCCCCCCCTCGGGGACCCCCGAACGGGTCCTAGCTCCATGCCTGACGCGGTCCCAGGGCGCTGCAAGCGCCTCCTGGCGAATCCCGAGGCTGTCTGGCTCGGGCCCCCTGTCCGCTCGAAAGGAGGGCATGGCGACCCCGCTGGGCTAACGGGGGGAGACGGGCCGGTGGGTACCCGCCCAGGTGCAAACTCGAGAAAATGCACCGCCGCAAGTCGAGAACATACCCCCTGAGGCCACGACCCACAGAGGGAGAGGGGCGCTTTTCCTTGGTGCAGGGCATGGCAGAAGCAATGCACGGCATTGTTTTTGGCTCCGAAACGGTCTTGCGATCGTCCTTGCGGGGACTCCAGGTGTCCCCCTAAATCCCCGGGCCAACCCCAAGAAGCGCTTCCCGCCACTCCGCTGGATGGCCCGTCCCCCGGGCCCCCCCTCCTTGCGAGACGGCATGGCTGAGACTCCAGCGTCGCGAGAGCCGTTCCTGCCTTCTCGCTTGGCGCTGCCACGGAGGATAGCTGGTGTCCCTCTAGGCGCCCACCACAGGTTCCCTGGATACCAAGTGTCCACAGGGAGCGAACGCTGGAGTCCCCAGGAGGCCGTGTCGGAGAGGCCCCCCGCAACCTCCGGCCCCTCCAGCTCGAACGGGGCCCCGGCCAATCCCCTTCCTGAATCCCATCGTGCTCCCCACATTCCCATCGCACTTCCAGGGGGGACTCTCGCCTCTCCTGAGGTTCGAGAAGAAGGCCACGAGGGGACAGATCCGGAGCCAAGCAAAGAGTCCCCGAGGGAACCCCCTCGGCAAGCGAAGTCCGAGTTCCCGCCACGTGAAGCGAGCAGGGTAAAGCCAGCAGGACCCCCCTGCGACGTCCTCGCTACACTGAACCTCGGAGGGCAACCAAGAGAGATCCCCGAGGAGCCTCGAGCCACCATCTCAGAGAGGCCTACCCCCCGCTTCCCCCTGCGCCGCGCGGAAGGAAAAGCAACGACCTTCGCCCCCCCGCATTCTGAGGGGAGGCCCGATTGCCCTTTTGCTTGTGACGAGAAGGGCCAGGCTGGTGTCCCTAGGACGTCCCTGGAGGCCTACTCCCTCACAGGAGCCAGTTATACCTGTCCCCTTCCCCCTCTGGGGACCCCCTGATGGGTCCTACCTCGATGCCTTTGAGCGGACCCAATCGCTGCAGCGCCTCCTGGGCGAATCCCGAGGCTGCTGAGTTACCCCTCCGTCCGCTCGAAAGGAGGCATTGGCGACCCCTCCTGGGGCTCGAAGGGGAGGGTCCGACACAATCCGCCGCAACTCCTGAATGCATCCGCCGCAAGAGGGAACACCCCCGAGTGAGGCCCACCCATAGAGGAGAGGGAGGCGGTTTTCCACTTGCAGGGCATGGAGAGCATTGCCCTGCAAGGGTTCGGCTCCTGAACGGGCTTGACTCCTTGACGGCCGAGCTCAAGAGTGTCCCCCGAGTCCCCGTTCCCGACCTGCCAAGAAAACGGGGGGTCCCGCCACAAGAACCCGCGAGGGCATCCCCAGGGCCCCCCTCCATTGCGAGAACGGGACCCTTGGGGATCTCTTTGCAGAGGCGAGGGCCGTCCTGCCTTCTCCTGGCGCTGTCAACGGAGGCTGGACTCCCTCTAGGCGCCCCGAGAGGTTCAGGTAGTACCCTGTCCACAGGCGAGAGGAAACCCTGATTCTCCCAGAGGCCGCTCGCGAGGGGCCCCCCAGTACGCCGTCGCCCCTCCTCAGAAAAAGGGGGGTCCAATCAGAGGCCTGAATAACATCGAATCACTTACATTCCCTCCGCAACCTCCAGAGCGGCTCTGCCTCTCCTAGAAGAAGAAGAGCCACCTAAAACCCAGTTCCGGGGCGCAAGAACAAAGGTCCCCGAAGAACCCGATTCGTCATCCGAGTTCCAGTGACCTGGACGTGGATGGCCAAGGGAAGCCCGGCAGCCCCTGGCGATTCCAAAGGAGGCGCTGGACTTGTCAGAGGCAACAAAAGAGGCTCCCCGAGGCGCCACCGCCCCCATTCAGAGATGTCACCCCCCAGCTTCCCCCCTGCGAGGCCGGACCTACAAGTACACGGTGCCGTCCCCTGCATACGGGGGTGGCCGGATTTGCCCTTGGCTTGTGACCGGGAGAGAGGAAGGCTGAGTCCCCCTCGACTCCCTGGAGGCCACCCCACAGGTGCCAGTTATACCTGTCCCCTCCCCCCCCTCCGGGGGGACCCCCGAGGGTCTAGCTCCATGCCTGACGCGGACCCAGGGCGCTGCAAGCGCCTCCTGGCGAATCCCCGAGGCTGCTCGGGGCCCCTGTCCGCTCGAAAGGAGGGCATGGCGACCCCGCTGGGCTAACGGGGGTGGAGGACGGCCCGGGGTACCCCCCGCAACTCGAGAATGCAACAACCGCCGCAAGTCGAGAACACCCCCGTGAAAACACGCCGATAAGGGAGGAGGCCTTTTCCCTTGCAGGCATTGAGAGCATCCCCGCCACCTGTGCCTCCCGAACCAGATTGGACTCCTTGCGCGACTCCGAGTGTCCCCCGAGAATCCCCGTGCCAACCTGCCAAGATCGGTCTTCCCGCCACTAACCCAACCGTGAGGGCGTCCCCCGGCCACCCCCTGCGATGAGACGTGCCCTTGGGATCTGCAGCGACGCGAGAGCCGTCCTGCCTTCTCTCTGGCGCTGCAACGGAGGCTGGACTCCCTCTAGGCGCCCCCAGAGGTTCCCTGGGATACCCGTGTCCACAGGCGAGCGGAACCCTGAGTCTCCAGAGGCCGCTCGCGAGGGGCCCCCCGTCGCCGTCGGCCCCTCCTCTCGAAAGGGGGGTCCAATCCCCTTCCTGAATGCCATCGCAATCCCTACATTCCCTCGCACCTCCAGAGCGGGACTCTCGCCTCTCCTGAGGTTCGAGAAGAGGCCCCAAGGGGCCAGTTCCGGCGGCCGCAAGACCAAAGGTCCCCGAGGAACCCCCATCGGCAAGCGAGTCCAGTTCCCTGGACGTGAGGCGAGGGGAAGCCCAGCAGCCCCTGGCGATGTCAAAGGAGGCCTGGACTTCTCAGAGGCAACAAGAGAGGCTCCCCGAGGCGCCACGCCCCCGATTCAGAGAGGCCACCCCCGCTTCCCCCTGCGCCGCGCGGAAAAAAGCACGACCTTCGCCCCTGCATTCGAGGGGAAGCCCGATTGCCCTTGGCTGTGACCGGAGAGAAAGGCTGAGTCCCCTCGACTCCCTGGAGGCCACCCCACAGGTGCCAGTTATACCTGTCCCCTCCCCCCCTCCGGGGACCCCCGAGGGTCCTAGCTCCATGCCTGACGCGGACCCAGGGCGCTGCAGCGCCTCCTGGCGAATCCCGAGGCTGCTCGGGCCCCTGTCCGCTCGAAAGGAGGCATGCGACCCCGCTGGGCTAACGGGGGAGACGGGCCGGGGTACCCGCCGCAACTCGAGAATGCACCGCCGCAAGTCGAGAACACCCCCGTGAGGCCACGCCCATAGAGGGAGGAGGCGCTTTTCCCTTGCAGGGCATGGAGAGCATGCCCCGGCACCTGTTCCGGCTCCGAACGGGGCTTGACTCCTTGCGGGCGACTCCAGGTGTCCCCCGAGATCCCCGGGCCAACCTGCCAAGAAAGCGGGGCTTCCCGCCACACCGCGAGGGCGTCCCCCGGGCCCCCCCCCTCCTTGCGAGACGGGGCCCTTGGGATCTGCAGCGACGCGAGAGCCGTCCTGCCTTCTCTCTGGCGCTGCAACGGAGGCTGGACTCCCTCTAGGCGCCCCCAGAGGTTCCCTGGGATACCCGTGCCCACAGGCGAGCGGAACCCTGAGTCTCCAGAGGCCGCTCGCGAGGGGCCCCCCGTCGCCGTCGGCCCCTCCTCTCGAAAGGGGGGTCCAATCCCCTTCCTGAATGCCATCGCAATCCCTACATTCCCTCGCACCTCCAGAGCGGGACTCTCGCCTCTCCTGAGGTTCGAGAAGAGGCCCCAAGGGGCCAGTTCCGGCCGCAAGACCAAAGGTCCCCGAGGAACCCCCATCGGCAAGCGAGTCCAGTTCCCTGGACGTGAGGCGAGGGGAAGCCCAGCAGCCCCTGGCGATGTCAAAGGAGGCCTGGACTTCTCAGAGGCAACAAGAGAGGCTCCCCGAGGCGCCACGCCCCCGATTCAGAGAGGCCACCCCCGCTTCCCCCTGCGCCGCGCGGAAAAGCACGACCTTCGCCCCTGCATTCGAGGGGAAGCCCGATTGCCCTTGGCTGTGACCGGAGAGAAAGGCTGAGTCCCCTCGACTCCCTGGAGGCCACCCCACAGGTGCCAGTTATACCTGTCCCCCCTCCCTCCCCCCTCCGGGGACCCCCGAGGGTCCTAGCTCCATGCCTGACGCGGACCCAGGGCGCTGCAGCAGCGCCTCCTGGCGAATCCCGAGGCTGCTCGGGCCCCTGTCCGCTCGAAAGGAGGCATGGCGACCCCGCTGGGCTAACGGGGGAGACGGGCCGGGGTACCCGCCGCAACTCGAGAATGCACCGCCGCAAGTCGAGAACACCCCCGTGAGGCCACGCCCATAGAGGGAGGAGGCGCTTTTTTCCCTTGCAGGGCATGGAGAGCATGCCCCGGCACCTGTTCCGGCTCCGAACGGGGCTTGACTCCTTGCGGGCGACTCCAGGTGTCCCCCGAGATCCCCGGGCCAACCTGCCAAGAAAGCGGGGCTTCCCGCCACACCGCGAGGGCGTCCCCCGGGCCCCCCTCCTTGCGAGACGGGGCCCTTGGGATCTGCAGCGACGCGAGAGCCGTCCTGCCTTCTCTCTGGCGCTGCAACGGAGGCTGGACTCCCTCTAGGCGCCCCCAGAGGTTCCCTGGGATACCCGTGTCCACAGGCGAGCGGAACCCTGAGTCTCCAGAGGCCGCTCGCGAGGGGCCCCCCGTCGCCGTCGGCCCCTCCTCTCGAAAGGGGGGTCCAATCCCCTTCCTGAATGCCATCGCAATCCCTACATTCCCTCGCACCTCCAGAGCGGGACTCTCGCCTCTCCTGAGGTTCGAGAAGAGGCCCCAAGGGGCCAGTTCCGGCCGCAAGACCAAAGGTCCCCGAGGAACCCCCATCGGCAAGCGAGTCCAGTTCCCTGGACGTGAGGCGAGGGGAAGCCCAGCAGCCCCTGGCGATGTCAAAGGAGGCCTGGACTTCTCAGAGGCAACAAGAGAGGCTCCCCGAGGCGCCACGCCCCCGATTCAGAGAGGCCACCCCCCGCTTCCCCCTGCGCCGCGCGGAAAAGCACGACCTTCGCCCCTGCATTCGAGGGGAAGCCCGATTGCCCTTGGCTGTGACCGGAGAGAAAGGCTGAGTCCCCTCGACTCCCTGGAGGCCACCCCACAGGTGCCAGTTATACCTGTCCCCTCCCCCCCCCTCCGGGGACCCCCGAGGGTCCTAGCTCCATGCCTGACGCGGACCCAGGGCGCTGCAGCGCCTCCTGGCGAATCCCGAGGCTGCTCGGGCCCCTGTCCGCTCGAAAGGAGGCATGGCGACCCCGCTGGGCTAACGGGGGAGACGGGCCGGGGTACCCGCCGCAACTCGAGAATGCACCGCCAGAAGTCGAGAACACCCCCGTGAGGCCACGCCCATAGAGGGGAGGAGGCGCTTTTCCCTTGCAGGGCATGGAGAGCATGCCCCGGCACCTGTTCCGGCTCCGAACGGGGCTTGACTCCTTGCGGGCGACTCCAGGTGTCCCCCGAGATCCCCGGGCCAACCTGCCAAGAAAGCGGGGCTTCCCGCCACACCGCGAGGGCGGGCGTCCCCCGGGCCCCCCCTCCTTGCGAGACGGGGCCCTTGGGATCTGCAGCGACGACGCGAGAGCCGTCCTGCCTTCTCTCTGGCGCTGCAACGGAGGCTGGACTCCCTCTAGGCGCCCCCAGAGGTTCCCTGGGATACCCGTGTCCACAGGCGAGCGGAACCCTGAGTCTCCAGAGGCCGCTCGCGAGGGGCCCCCCGTCGCCGTCGGCCCCTCCTCTCGAAAGGGGGGTCCAATCCCCTTCCTGAATGCCATCGCAATCCCTACATTCCCTCGCACCTCCAGAGCGGGACTCTCGCCTCTCCTGAGGTTCGAGAAGAGGCCCCAAGGGGCCAGTTCCGGCCGCAAGACCAAAGGTCCCCGAGGAACCCCCATCGGCAAGCGAGTCCAGTTCCCTGGACGTGAGGCGAGGGGAAGCCCAGCAGCCCCTGGCGATGTCAAAGGAGGCCTGGACTTCTCAGAGGCAACAAGAGAGGCTCCCCGAGGCGCCACGCCCCCGATTCAGAGAGGCCACCCCCGCTTCCCCCTGCGCCGCGCGGAAAAGCACGACCTTCGCCCCTGCATTCGAGGGGAAGCCCGATTGCCCTTGGCTGTGACCGGAGAGAAAGGCTGAGTCCCCTCGACTCCCTGGAGGCCACCCCACAGGTGCCAGTTATACCTGTCCCCTCCCCCCCTCCGGGGACCCCCGAGGGTCCTAGCTCCATGCCTGACGCGGACCCAGGGCGCTGCAGCGCCTCCTGGCGAATCCCGAGGCTGCTCGGGCCCCTGTCCGCTCGAAAGGAGGCATGGCGACCCCGCTGGGCTAACGGGGGAGACGGGCCGGGGTACCCGCCGCAACTCGAGAATGCACCGCCGCAAGTCGAGAACACCCCCGTGAGGCCACGCCCATAGAGGGAGGAGGCGCTTTTCCCTTGCAGGGCATGGAGAGCATGCCCCGGCACCTGTTCCGGCTCCGAACGGGGCTTGACTCCTTGCGGGCGACTCCAGGTGTCCCCCGAGATCCCCGGGCCAACCTGCCAAGAAAGCGGGGCTTCCCGCCACACCGCGAGGGCGTCCCCCCCGGGCCCCCCTCCTTGCGAGACGGGGCCCTTGGGATCTGCAGCGACGCGAGAGCCCGTCCTGCCTTCTCTCTGGCGCTGCAACGGAGGCTGGACTCCCTCTAGGCGCCCCCAGAGGTTCCCTGGGATACCCGTGTCCACAGGCGAGCGGAACCCTGAGTCTCCAGAGGCCGCTCGCGAGGGGCCCCCCGTCGCCGTCGGCCCCTCCTCTCGAAAGGGGGGTCCAATCCCCTTCCTGAATGCCATCGCAATCCCTACATTCCCTCGCACCTCCAGAGCGGGACTCTCGCCTCTCCTGAGGTTCGAGAAGAGGCCCCAAGGGGCCAGTTCCGGCCGCAAGACCAAAGGTCCCCGAGGAACCCCCATCGGCAAGCGAGTCCAGTTCCCTGGACGTGAGGCGAGGGGAAGCCCAGCAGCCCCTGGCGATGTCAAAGGAGGCCTGGACTTCTCAGAGGCAACAAGAGAGGCTCCCCGAGGCGCCACGCCCCCGATTCAGAGAGGCCACCCCCGCTTCCCCCCCTGCGCCCGCGCGGAAAAGCACGACCTTCGCCCCTGCATTCGAGGGGAAGCCCGATTGCCCTTGGCTGTGACCGGAGAGAAAGGCTGAGTCCCCTCGACTCCCTGGAGGCCACCCCACAGGTGCCAGTTATACCTGTCCCCTCCCCCCCTCCGGGGACCCCCGAGGGTCCTAGCTCCATGCCTGACGCGGACCCAGGGCGCTGCAGCGCCTCCTGGCGAATCCCGAGGCTGCTCGGGCCCCTGTCCGCTCGAAAGGAGGCATGGCGACCCCGCTGGGCTAACGGGGAGACGGGCCGGGGTACCCGCCGCAACTCGAGAATGCACCGCCGCAAGTCGAGAACACCCCCGTGAGGCCACGCCCATAGAGGGAGGAGGCGCTTTTCCCTTGCAGGGCATGGAGAGCATGCCCCGGCACCTGTTCCGGCTCCGAACGGGGCTTGACTCCTTGCGGGCGACTCCAGGTGTCCCCCGAGATCCCCGGGCCAACCTGCCAAGAAAGCGGGGCTTCCCGCCACACCGCGAGGGCGGGCGTCCCCCGGGCCCCCCTCCTTGCGAGACGGGGCCCTTGGGATCTGCAGCGACGCGAGAGCCGTCCTGCCTTCTCTCTGGCGCTGCAACGGAGGCTGGACTCCCTCTAGGCGCCCCCAGAGGTTCCCTGGGATACCCGTGTCCACAGGCGAGCGGAACCCTGAGTCTCCAGAGGCCGCTCGCGAGGGGCCCCCCGTCGCCGTCGGCCCCTCCTCTCGAAAGGGGGGGTCCAATCCCCTTCCTGAATGCCATCGCAATCCCTACATTCCCTCGCACCTCCAGAGCGGGACTCTCGCCTCTCCTGAGGTTCGAGAAGAGGCCCCAAGGGGCCAGTTCCGGCCGCAAGACCAAAGGTCCCCGAGGAACCCCCATCGGCAAGCGAGTCCAGTTCCCTGGACGTGAGGCGAGGGGAAGCCCAGCAGCCCCTGGCGATGTCAAAGGAGGCCTGGACTTCTCAGAGGCAACAAGAGAGGCTCCCCGAGGCGCCACGCCCCCGATTCAGAGAGGCCACCCCCGCTTCCCCCTGCGCCGCGCGGAAAAGCACGACCTTCGCCCCTGCATTCGAGGGGAAGCCCGATTGCCCTTGGCTGTGACCGGAGAGAAAGGCTGAGTCCCCTCGACTCCCTGGAGGCCACCCCACAGGTGCCAGTTATACCTGTCCCCTCCCCCCCCTCCGGGGGACCCCCGAGGGTCCTAGCTCCATGCCTGACGCGGACCCAGGGCGCTGCAGCGCCTCCTGGCGAATCCCGAGGCTGCTCGGGCCCCTGTCCGCTCGAAAGGAGGCATGGCGACCCCGCTGGGCTAACGGGGGAGACGGGCCGGGGTACCCGCCGCAACTCGAGAATGCACCGCCGCAAGTCGAGAACACCCCCGTGAGGCCACGCCCATAGAGGGAGGAGGCGCTTTTCCCTTGCAGGGCATGGAGAGCATGCCCCGGCACCTGTTCCGGCTCCGAACGGGGCTTGACTCCTTGCGGGCGACTCCAGGTGTCCCCCGAGATCCCCGGGCCAACCTGCCAAGAAAGCGGGGCTTCCCCGCCACACCGCGAGGGCGTCCCCCGGGCCCCCCTCCTTGCGAGACGGGGCCCTTGGGATCTGCAGCGACGCGAGAGCCGTCCTGCCTTCTCTCTGGCGCTGCAACGGAGGCTGGACTCCCTCTAGGCGCCCCCAGAGGTTCCCTGGGATACCCGTGTCCACAGGCGAGCGGAACCCTGAGTCTCCAGAGGCCGCTCGCGAGGGGCCCCCCGTCGCCGCCGTCGGCCCCTCCTCTCGAAAGGGGGGTCCAATCCCCTTCCTGAATGCCATCGCAATCCCTACATTCCCTCGCACCTCCAGAGCGGGACTCTCGCCTCTCCTGAGGTTCGAGAAGAGGCCCCAAGGGGCCAGTTCCGGCCGCAAGACCAAAGGTCCCCGAGGAACCCCCATCGGCAAGCGAGTCCAGTTCCCTGGACGTGAGGCGAGGGGAAGCCCAGCAGCCCCTGGCGATGTCAAAGGAGGCCTGGACTTCTCAGAGAGGCAACAAGAGAGGCTCCCCGAGGCGCCACGCCCCCGATTCAGAGAGGCCACCCCCGCTTCCCCCTGCGCCGCGCGGAAAAGCACGACCTTCGCCCCTGCATTCGAGGGGAAGCCCGATTGCCCTTGGCTGTGACCGGAGAGAAAGGCTGAGTCCCCTCGACTCCCTGGAGGCCACCCCACAGGTGCCAGTTATACCTGTCCCCTCCCCCCCTCCCGGGGACCCCCGAGGGTCCTAGCTCCATGCCTGACGCGGACCCAGGGCGCTGCAGCGCCTCCTGGCGAATCCCGAGGCTGCTCGGGCCCCTGTCCGCTCGAAAGGAGGCATGGCGACCCCGCTGGGCTAACGGGGGAGACGGGCCGGGGTACCCGCCGCAACTCGAGAATGCACCGCCGCAAGTCGAGAACACCCCCGTGAGGCCACGCCCATAGAGGGAGGAGGCGCTTTTCCCTTGCAGGGCATGGAGAGCATGCCCCGGCACCTGTTCCCGCTCCGAACGGGGCTTGACTCCTTGCGGGCGACTCCAGGTGTCCCCCGAGATCCCCGGGCCAACCTGCCAAGAAAGCGGGGCTTCCCCGCCACACAAACGACCGCGAGGGCGTCCCCCGGGCCCCCCTCCTTGCGAGACGGGGCCCTTGGGATCTGCAGCGACGCGAGAGCCGTCCTGCCTTCTCTCTGGCGCTGCAACGGAGGCTGGACTCCCTCTAGGCGCCCCCAGAGGTTCCCTGGGATACCCGTGTCCACAGGCGAGCGGAACCCTGAGTCTCCAGAGGCCGCTCGCGAGGGGCCCCCCGTCGCCGTCGGCCCCTCCTCTCGAAAGGGGGGTCCCAATCCCCTTCCTGAATGCCATCGCAATCCCTACATTCCCTCGCACCTCCAGAGCGGGACTCTCGCCTCTCCTGAGGTTCGAGAAGAGGCCCCAAGGGCCAGTTCCGGCCGCAAGACCAAAGGTCCCCGAGGAACCCCCATCGGCAAGCGAGTCCAGTTCCCTGGACGTGAGGCGAGGGGAAGCCCAGCAGCCCCTGGCGATGTCAAAGGAGGCCTGGACTTCTCAGAGGCAACAAGAGAGGCTCCCCGAGGCGCCACGCCCCCGATTCAGAGAGGCCACCCCCGCTTCCTTCCCCCCCTGCGCCGCGCGGAAAAGCACGACCTTCGCCCCTGCATTCGAGGGGAAGCCCGATTGCCCTTGGCTGTGACCGGAGAGAAAGGCTGAGTCCCCTCGACTCCCTGGGAGGCCACCCCACAGGTGCCAGTTATACGTCCCCTTCCCCCCTCCGGGGACCCCCGAGGGTCCCTAGCTCCATGCCTGACCGCGGACCCAGGCGCTGGCAACGGCCTCCTGGCCGACTGCCTGAGGCTGCTCGAGCCCCTGTCCTGCTCGAAAAGAGGCATGGCGACCCCCGCCTGGGCTTAACGGGGAGACGGGCCGGTACACGCACGGCAAACTCGAGAAATGCACACCGCCGCAAGTCGAGAACACCACCCGTGGAGACCACGCCCTTATATGAGAGGGGAGGAGTGCGCTTTTTATTTTCCCTTGCTGGGCATGGAGAGCATGCCCCGGCACGTGTATCCGCTTCCAAACGGGGGCTATGACTCCTTGCGGGCGACTACCAGGTGTCCCACCCAAAACCCCCGGCCAACCGGCCAAGAAAGCTAGGCTTTCCCTTCTCATCAAACAAAAGCGAGGGCGTCCCCCCGGGCCCTCCCTCCCTTGCTAGACGGTGCCCTTGGTATCTGCAGCGAACGTGATAGCCGACCTGGCCTTCTCTCCTTGTTAGTGACAAAAAACGGAGGCTGGACTTCCCTCCTAGGCGCCCCCAGAGGTTCCCTGGGATTAATAAAAAAAAACCCGGTTGCCCACAGCCGAGCGGAACCACTGAGTCTCCAGAAGAGCCGCTCTCGATGAGGGCCTCCACCGGTCCGCCGCCGGCTCCTCCTCCCAAAAAGGGGGTCCAAATCCCCCTTCCGAAATGCCATCGCAATCCCTACATTCCCCTCGCACCCTCCAGATCGGAACTCTCGCCACATCCTGAAGGTTCGAGAAGAGGCCCCAAGGGGTCCAGTTTCCGGCCGCAAGACCAAAAGTAGCCCGAGGTATATCACCCCATCTGCATGCGAGTTCTCTTCCCTGGACGTGAGCAGAGTGGATGCGCATCAGCCCAGTGGCGAATGTCAAAGGAGGCCCTGGACTTCTCAGAGGTACCAAGACAAGCTCCGCGTAGGTCACCACCGAAAGACGCCCCGCCCCATTACAGAGAAGGCCAACCCCTCTTCCCCTGGCGCCGCGCGGAAAAGCAGGAGAGAAAGGCTGAGTCCCCTCGACTCCCTGGAGGCCACCCCACAGGTGCCAGTTATACCTGTCCCCTCCCCCCCTCCGGGGGACCCCCGAGGGTCCTAGCTCCATGCCTGACGCGGACCCAGGGCGCTGCAGCGCCTCCTGGCGAATCCCGAGGCTGCTCGGGCCCCTGTCCGCTCGAAAGGAGGCATGGCGACCCCGCTGGGCTAACGGGGGAGACGGGCCGGGGTACCCGCCGCAACTCGAGAATGCACCGCCGCAAGTCGAGAACACCCCCGTGAGGCCACGCCCATAGAGGGGAGGAGGCGCTTTTTTCCCCTTGCAGGGCATGGAGAGCATGCCCCGGCACCTGTTCCGGCTCCGAACGGGGCTTGACTCCTTGCGGGCGACTCCAGGTGTCCCCCGAGATCCCCGGGCCAACCTGCCAAGAAAGCGGGGGGCTTCCCGCCACACCGCGCGAGGGCGTCCCCCGGGCCCCCCTCCTTGCGAGACGGGGCCCTTGGGATCTGCAGCGACGCGAGAGCCGTCCTGCCTTCTCTCTGGCGCTGCAACGGAGGCTGGACTCCCTCTAGGCGCCCCCAGAGGTTCCCTGGGATACCCGTGTCCACAGGCGAGCGGAACCCTGAGTCTCCAGAGGCCGCTCGCGAGGGGCCCCCCGTCGCCGTCGGCCCCTCCTCTCGAAAGGGGGGTCCAATCCCCTTCCTGAATGCCATCGCAATCCCTACATTCCCTCGCACCTCCAGAGCGGGACTCTCGCCTCTCCTGAGGTTCGAGAAGAGGCCCCAAGGGGCCAGTTCCGGCCGCAAGACCAAAGGTCCCCGAGGAACCCCCATCGGCAAGCGAGTCCAGTTCCCTGGACGTGAGGCGAGGGGAAGCCCAGCAGCCCCTGGCGATGTCAAAGGAGGCCTGGACTTCTCAGAGGCAACAAGAGAGGCTCCCCGAGGCGCCACGCCCCCGATTCAGAGAGGCCACCCCCGCTTCCCCCCCTGCGCCGCGCGGAAAAGCACGACCTTCGCCCCTGCATTCGAGGGGAAGCCCGATTGCCCTTGGCTGTGACCGGAGAGAAAGGCTGAGTCCCCTCGACTCCCTGGAGGCCACCCCACAGGTGCCAGTTATACCTGTCCCCTCCCCCCCTCCGGGGACCCCCGAGGGTCCTAGCTCCATGCCTGACGCGGACCCAGGGCGCTGCAGCGCCTCCTGGCGAATCCCGAGGCTGCTCGGGCCCCTGTCCGCTCGAAAGGAGGCATGGCGACCCCGCTGGGCTAACGGGGGAGACGGGCCGGGGTACCCGCCGCAACTCGAGAATGCACCGCCGCAAGTCGAGAACACCCCCGTGAGGCCACGCCCATAGAGGGAGGAGGCGCTTTTCCCTTGCAGGGCATGGAGAGCATGCCCCGGCACCTGTTCCGGCTCCGAACGGGGCTTGACTCCTTGCGGGCGACTCCAGGTGTCCCCCGAGATCCCCGGGCCAACCTGCCAAGAAAGCGGGGCTTCCCGCCACACCCGCGAGGGCGTCCCCCGGGCCCCCCTCCTTGCGAGACGGGGCCCTTGGGATCTGCAGCGACGCGAGAGCCGTCCTGCCTTCTCTCTGGCGCTGCAACGGAGGCTGGACTCCCTCTAGGCGCCCCCAGAGGTTCCCTGGGATACCCGTGTCCACAGGCGAGCGGAACCCTGAGTCTCCAGAGGCCGCTCGCGAGGGGCCCCCCCGTCGCCGTCGGCCCCTCCTCTCGAAAGGGGGGTCCAATCCCCTTCCTGAATGCCATCGCAATCCCTACATTCCCTCGCACCTCCAGAGCGGGACTCTCGCCTCTCCTGAGGTTCGAGAAGAGGCCCCAAGGGGCCAGTTCCGGCCGCAAGACCAAAGGTCCCCGAGGAACCCCCATCGGCAAGCGAGTCCAGTTCCCTGGACGTGAGGCGAGGGGAAGCCCAGCAGCCCCTGGCGATGTCAAAGGAGGCCTGGACTTCTCAGAGGCAACAAGAGAGGCTCCCCGAGGCGCCACGCCCCCGATTCAGAGAGGCCACCCCCGCTTCCCCCTGCGCCGCGCGGAAAAGCACGACCTTCGCCCCTGCATTCGAGGGGAAGCCCGATTGCCCTTGGCTGTGACCGGAGAAAAAGGCTGAGTCCCCTCGACTCCCTGGAGGCCACCCCACAGGTGCCAGTTATACCTGTCCCCTCCCCCCCCCTCCGGGGACCCCCGAGGGTCCTAGCTCCATGCCTGACGCGGACCCAGGGCGCTGCAGCGCCTCCTGGCGAATCCCGAGGCTGCTCGGGCCCCTGTCCGCTCGAAAGGAGGCATGGCGACCCCGCTGGGCTAACGGGGGAGACGGGCCGGGGTACCCGCCGCAACTCGAGAATGCACCGCCGCAAGTCGAGAACACCCCCGTGAGGCCACGCCCATAGAGGGAGGAGGCGCTTTTCCCTTGCAGGGCATGGAGAGCATGCCCCGGCACCTGTTCCGGCTCCGAACGGGGCTTGACTCCTTGCGGGCGACTCCAGGTGTCCCCCCGAGATCCCCGGGCCAACCTGCCAAGAAAGCGGGGCTTCCCGCCACAACCCGCGAGGGCGTCCCCCGGGCCCCCCTCCTTGCGAGACGGGGCCCTTGGGATCTGCAGCGACGCGAGAGCCGTCCTGCCTTCTCTCTGCGCTGCAACGGAGGCTGGACTCCCTCTAGGCGCCCCCAGAGGTTCCCTGGGATACCCGTGTCCACAGGCGAGCGGAACCCTGAGTCTCCAGAGGCCGCTCGCGAGGGGCCCCCCCCGTCGCCGTCGGCCCCTCCTCTCGAAAGGGGGGTCCAATCCCCTTCCTGAATGCCATCGCAATCCCTACATTCCCTCGCACCTCCAGAGCGGGACTCTCGCCTCTCCTGAGGTTCGAGAAGAGGCCCCAAGGGGCCAGTTCCGGCCGCAAGACCAAAGGTCCCCGAGGAACCCCCATCGGCAAGCGAGTCCAGTTCCCTGGACGTGAGGCGAGGGGAAGCCCAGCAGCAGCCCCTGGCGATGTCAAAGGAGGCCTGGACTTCTCAGAGGCAACAAGAGAGGCTCCCCGAGGCGCCACGCCCCCGATTCAGAGAGGCCACCCCCGCTTCCCCCCCTGCGCCGCGCGGAAAAGCACGACCTTCGCCCCTGCATTCGAGGGGAAGCCCGATTGCCCTTGGCTGTGACCGGAGAGAAAGGCTGAGTCCCCTCGACTCCCTGGAGGCCACCCCACAGGTGCCAGTTATACCTGTCCCCTCCCCCCCCTCCGGGGACCCCCGAGGGTCCTAGCTCCATGCCTGACGCGGACCCAGGGCGCTGCAGCGCCTCCCTGGCGAATCCCGAGGCTGCTCGGGCCCCTGTCCGCTCGAAAGGAGGCATGGCGACCCCGCTGGGCTAACGGGGGAGACGGGCCGGGGTACCCGCCGCAACGCGCGAATGCAACCGCCGCAAGTCTAGAAACAACCCCGTGAGGCACGACCCATAGAGGAGGAGGCGCTTTTTCCCTTGCAGGGCATGGAGAGCATGCCCCGGCACTGTTCCGGCCGCCGAATCGGGCCTTGACTCCTTGCGGCGACTCCAAGGTGTCCCCCCGAGAATCCCGGCCAACCTGCCAAGAAAGCGGGGCTTCCCGCCACAACCGCGAGGGCGTCCCCTCGTCCCCCCATCCTGGCGAGAACGGGGCTCCTGTGTATCTGCAGCGACTCGAGAGCCTTTTTTTTTCCTGTCCTTCTTCTCTCTGGCGCTGAAAACGGAGGCTGACTCCCTCTAGGCGCCTCACAGAGGATTCCCTGGGAATACACGTGTCCCACAGGCGAGCTGAACCCTGAGATCCTCCAAGGGCCCCTCGCGAGGTGCCCCCCGTCCGCCCGTCGTGCCCCCCCTCTCGAAATGGGGGTCCCAATCCCCTTAACCTGAAAGCCAGCGCAATCGCCTACAATTTCCCTTGCACCTCCAGAGCGGACTCTCGCCTCTCCTGAGGTTCGAGAAGAGGCCCCCAAGGTCCATTTCCCGGCCGCAAGACCAAAAGTCCCCCGAGGACCCCCCCATCGGCAAGCGAGTCCAAAGTCCCTGGACGTGAGGCTAGTGGGAAGCCCATGCAGCCCCTGGCGATTTCAAAGGAGGACTGGACTACTCAGAGAGCAACCAAGAAGAGGACCTCCCCGAGGCGCCAACGCCCCCGATTCAGAGAGGCCCACCACCCGCTTCCACCTGCGCCGCGTGGAAAAAGCACGACCTTCGCCCCTGCCATACGAGGGGAAGCCCGATTGCCCTTGGGGCTGTGACCGGAAGAGATAAGCTTGAGTACCCTCGACCTACCCCAGGAGGCCCACCCCACAGTTAGCCAAGTTATACCTTGTCCCCACCCAATCCCCCCTGACCGGGGACACCCGAGGGCCCCTCAGCTCCATGACAGACGCGGACCCAGGGCGCTGTCAGACGCCTATCCTGGCGAAATCCCAAGGCTGCTCGGGCCCCCTGTCCCCGCTCTGAAAGGAGGCCTGGCGACCCCGCTGGTGCTACGGGGAGACGGGCCGGGGTACCCGCCGCAACTCGAGAATGCACCGCCGCAAGTCGAGAACACCCCCGTGAGGCCACGCCCATAGAGGGAGGAGGCACTTTTTCCCTTGCAGGGCATGGAGAGCATGCCCCGGCACCTGTTTTCCGGTTTTTCCCGAACGGGGCTTGACTCCCTTGCCGGGCGACTCCAGGGTGTCCCCCGAGATCCCCCGCGGGCCAACCTGCCAAGAAAAGCGGGCTTCCCCCGCCACACCGCGAGGGCGTCCCCCGGGCTCCCCACCTTGGCGAGACGGGCCCTTGGATCTGCAGCGACGCGAGAGCCGTCCTGCCTTCTCTCTGGCGCTGCAACGGAGGCTGGACTCCCTCTAGCGCCCTCCATAGGTTCCCTGGGATACCCGTGTCCACAGGTCGAGCGGAACCCTGAGTCTCCCAAAGGTCCGCTCGCGAGTGGCCCCCCGTTCGCCGTCGGCCCCTCCTCTCGAAAGGGGGGTCCAATCCCCTTCCCTGAATGCCATCGCAATCCCTACATTCCCTCGCACCTCCAGAGCGGACTCTCGCCTCTCCTGAGGTTCGAGAAGAGGCCCCAAGGGGCCATTTACCCCTGCCGCAAAGACCCCCCCAAAGGTCCCCGAGGAACCCCCATCGGCAAGCCAAGTCCAGTTCCCTGGACGTGGAGGCGAGGGGAAGCCCAGCAGCCCCTGGCGATGTCAAAGGAGGCCTGGACTTCTCAAGGCAACAAGAGAGGCTCCCCGAGGCGCCACGCCCCCCAGATTCAGAGAGGGCCTACCCCCCGCTTCCCCTCTGCGCCGCGCGGAAAAAGCACGACCTTCGCCCCTGCCATTCGATGGGAAGCCCGATTGCCCTTGGCTGTGGACCGAGAGAAAGTGCTAGTCCCCTCGACTCCCTGGAGGCCACCCCACAGGAGCCAGATATTACCTGTCCCCCTCCCACCCTCCGGGTAACCCCCGAGAGTCCACACCATGCCTGACGCGGACCCAGGGCGCTGCAGCGCCTCCTGGCGAATCCCGAGGCTGCTCGGGCCCCTGTCCGCTCGAAAGGAGGCATGGCGACCCCGCTGGGCTAACGGGGGGAGACGGGCCGGGGTACCCGCCGCAACTCGAGAATGCACCGCCGCAAGTCGAGAACACCCCCGTGAGGCCACGCCCATAGAGGGAGGAGGCGCTTTTCCCTTGCAGGGCATGGAGAGCATGCCCCGGCACCTGTTCCGGCTCCGAACGGGGCTTGACTCCTTGCGGGCGACTCCAGGTGTCCCCCGAGATCCCCGGGCCAACCTGCCAAGAAAGCGGGGCTTCCCGCCACACCGCGAGGGCGTCCCCCGGGCCCCCCCCTCCTTGCGAGACGGGGCCCTTGGGATCTGCAGCGACGCGAGAGCCGTCCTGCCTTCTCTCTCTCTGCGCTGCAACGGAGGCTGGACTCCCTCTAGGCGCCCCCAGAGGTTCCCTGGGATACCCGTGTCCACAGGCGAGCGGAACCCTGAGTCTCCAGAGGCCGCTCGCGAGGGGCCCCCCGTCGCCGTCGGCCCCCTCCTCTCGAAAGGGGGGTCCAATCCCCCTTCCTGAATGCCATCGCAATCCCTACATTCCCTCGCACCTCCAGAGCGGGACTCTCGCCTCTCCTGAGGTTCGAGAAGAGGCCCCAAGGGGCCAGTTCCGGCCGCAAGACCAAAGGTCCCCGAGGAACCCCCATCGGCAAGCGAGTCCAGTTCCCTGGACGTGAGGCGAGGGGAAAGCCCAGCAGCCCCTGGCGATGTCAAAGGAGGCCTGGACTTCTCAGAGGCAACAAGAGAGGCTCCCCGAGGCGCCACGCCCCCGATTCAGAGAGGCCACCCCCGCTTCCCCCTGCGCCGCGCGCGCGGAAAAGCACGACCTTCGCCCCTGCATTCGAGGGGAAGCCCGATTGCCCTTGGCTGTGACCGGAGAGAAAGGCTGAGTCCCCTCGACTCCCTGGAGGCCACCCCACAGGTGCCAGTTATACCTGTCCCACTCCCCCCTCCCGGGACCCCTGAGGTCCTAGCTCCATGCCTGACTGCGGACACAGGGCGCTGCAGCGCCTCCTGGCGAATCCCCGAGGCTGCTCGGGCCACACCTGTCCCGCTCGAAAGAGGCATGGCGACACCCGCTGGGCTAACGGTGGAGACGGGCCGGGGTACCCGCCGAAACTCGAGAAATGCACCGCCGCAAGTCGAGAAGCCCCCAAAAAAAAACCCCCGTGAGGCCCACTGCCCATAGAGGGAGGAGGGCGCCTTTCCCTTGCAGGACATGGAGAAGATGCCCCCGCACCTGTTTCCGGCCTCCGAACTGGCTTGTCCTCCTTGCGGGGCCGCTCCAGGTGTCCCCTAGATCCCCGTTGCCAACCTCCCAAGAAAGCGGGGCTCTCCCGCCACAACCGCGAGGGCGGACCCCCGGGTCGCCCCCCTCCTTTGCGTGACGGATCGCCCTTGGGATATGCCAGCGAACACGATGAGCCCGACACTGGCCTTCTCTCCTTGGCTTGCTGCCAGCGGAGGCAGGACTCCCTCATACTAGCTCGGCTAACCCAAGCCAGGTTTACACCTACGGCTAAACCTTGGTCCACAGGCAGCAGCGGAACCCCTGAGATCCTCTAAATAGGAGAGGCCGCTCGCGAAGGGCCCTCCCCCCCCGTCGCCGTCCGATGCCCCTAGCTCCCGACAAGGGGGGTCCAATCCCCCTTCCTGAATGCCACATTCGAAATCCCCTACAATCCCTTCGCA
The DNA here is from genome assembly GCA_024291935.2 of Okapia johnstoni. Taxonomy (NCBI): domain Eukaryota; kingdom Metazoa; phylum Chordata; class Mammalia; order Artiodactyla; family Giraffidae; genus Okapia; species Okapia johnstoni. Next base: position 7,909 of record JAGTYA010000256.1, on the reverse strand, counting down.
ACCAGATCAAGAGCGGGAGCTATCCTCGCCGGCTTCCTGAGGTTGGTCAGAAGGAAAGGCCCCAAGGACGGCAATGCTTCCGGCACGCCAAGACCAAAGGACTCCCGAAGGAAACCCCCATCGGTCCAAGTCGGAGTCCCAGTTCCGCTCTTGGCCCGAGAGGTCTCGCAGGGGAAAGCCCAGCAGCCCGCTGCGATGTCAAAGAGACGGACCCGACCTTCTCAAAGAGCGGCCACTAGTAGAGGTATTCAAGGGCCCCAGATGATGCGCCGTCACACGCCCCCCGATAACTCACGTAAAGTAAGCGCCCGGCTTCCCCCTGGCGCCCGCGCGGAAAAAAGCACACCCTAGTCGCCCCTGCATTCGAGGGGAAATACCCGCTATTGCCCTTGGCTGTGACCGGAGAGAAAGAGAACGAGTCCCCTTTCGACTCCCGAGGAGGCCACCCCCACAGGTCTCCAGATATACACTGTCCCCGCCATTACCCCCACTCCGACCCCCGAGGGTCCTACGACCATCCATGCCTTGTACGCGGGACCCAGGCTGCTGCAGCGCCTCCTGTCGAATCCCGAGGCTGCTCAGCACGGTAAAACCACTGTCCGCATCGAAAAGCGAGGCATGGGCGACACCCCAGCTGGGCTAAACGGGGGGGAAAAAAAATACTGGTGTACCCGCCGCCTACCCGAGAAATGCACCGCCGCAAGTCGAGAACACCCCCGTGAGCCCACGCCCATCTACGAGGCGGCCCCCCCGCTTTTCCCTTGCAGGGCTTGGAGAGCATGCACCCGCACCTGTTCCAGCTTCCGAACGGGGAGGCTGATGAAACTTCCCCTTGCTAGGCAGACTCCAGGTGGTCCCCCAGTTCCCCATAATGTAACCTGCCAAGAAAGCGGGCTTCCCGCCACAAACCGCGAGGGCGATCGTCCCCCACGAGCACCCCCCTCCTTGCGAGACGGGCGCCCTTGGGATCTTGACAAAGCGCGACTCGAGACCTCGAATCCTGAACCTCTCTCCTGGCGCTGCAACAACGACGCTGGACTCCCTTCTAGGCGCCCCCAGAGATGTTCCCTGTGATCAAACCCGTGTCCACAGAGCGAAGCAGGAACCCTGAGTCTCCAGAGGCCGCTTACTCCAAATCAAAGTCAGAGGGGGGCCCCCGTCGCCGTCGGCCCCTCCATCGCGTCGAATTGGGGGTCCAATCCCCTTCCTGAATGCCATCGCAATCCTCTACATTCCCTCGCACCTCCAAGAGCGGACTCTCGCCTCTCCTGAGGTTCGAGAAAGAGGAGCCCCAAGGGCCATAGTTCCGGCCGCAAGAGACCAAAGGTCCCTCCCGAGGAACCCCCATCGCAAGCGAGTCCAGTTCCCTGGACGTGAGGCGAGGCGGGAAGCACCAGAGCAGCCCTCTGGCGAATGTCAAAGGAGGCCTGGACTTCTCAGGCAGGACAACAAGAGAGGGCTCCCCGAGGCGCCACGCCCCCTCACTGCTTGATTCAGATAGAGGCCACCCCCCGCTTCCCCCTGCTCGCGCGCGTCGGAAAAGCACGATTTTCGCACCCTGCATTCGAGGGGAAGCCCGATTCTGCCCTTGGCTGTGACCGCTAGAGAAAGCCTGTATGCAGTCCCCCCTCGACTCCCTATTGGTCTTGAAACCCCACAGAGTGCCATTGGCCCCTGTCCACTCCCCCCCTCCTTAGGACCCCCGGAGGCTGTCCCTTCCGCTAGACGCGGACCCAGGGCGCTGCCAGCGCCTCCTGGCGAATCCCGATGCTGCATAAGCTCCCCCTTGCGATCCGCTCGAAAGGTCAGCATGGCGACCCCAAGTTCGCGGTGACGGGGGTAGACGGGCCCGGTAGACCCGGCCGAAACTCGAGAATGCACCAGCCGCAAGTCGAGAACAACCCCGTTCTGAGGGCCACTGCCCATAGAGGGAGGAGGCGCTTTTTTCCCTTGCAGGGCATGGAGAGCATGCCCCGGTGCACCTGTTCCACGCCTCCGAACTTCCTCGTGCTTGACTCCTCCGGGCGACGCCAGGGGTGCCCCGATCCGCCGGGCCTAACCTGCCAAGAAAAAGCGGGGCTTCCCGCCCGCGCACTGAACCGGCGTCCCACCGCCCCCCCTCCTTGCGAGACGGCCCTGACGGCAGCGACGCGACGAGCCGTCCTTGCATTTCTACTCTGGCGCTGCAACGGAGGCTGGACTCCCTCTAGGCGCCCCCAGAGTTTCCCTGGGATACCCGTGTCCAGCGGCGAGCGGAACCCTGACGTGCTCCAGAGGCCGCTCGCGAGGGGCCCCACCGTCGCAGTCGCCCCCTCGCTCTCGGAAAGGGGGTTCCCAATCAGCCTTCCAGTAATGCCATCGCAAACCCTACATTCCCTCGCGACCTCCAGGTTCGCGGGACCCTCTCGCAGCCAACTCTCCCCAAGGGTTCCGCCGCAAACCTAAGGCCCCAAGAACCCCTCCAAGGCACACGATGCTCAGTTCCCGGGACGTGAGATGCAAAGGCCCCCGAGGAACCCCTCATCGGCAAGCGAGTTCCAGGTCCTGGCCGTGAGGCTAGAGTAGATCCCTATCCCCACGCCGCCTGATGCGAAGTCAAATTCAGTGAACCCTGGACTTGCTCAGAGGAAATAAAGCTTTTGCCCCCGACGCGCCACGCCACCCGAATCAGATAATACCTGTCCCCTCCCCCACCCTTCCGGGGAAGCCCCCCCTTGACCGGGTCCTAGCTCGACTCCCTGCCTGACCTGCGGACCCAGGGTCCTAGCTGCAGCGCCTGCCTCCTGGCGAATCCCGAGGCTGCTCGGGCCCCTGTCCGCTCGAAAGGAGGCATGGCGACCCCGCTGGGCTAACGGGGGAGACGGGCCGGGGTACCCGCCGCAACTCGAGAATGCACCGCCGCAAGTCGAGAACACCCCCGTGAGGCCACGCCCATAAAGGGAGGAGGCGCTTTTCCCTTGCAGGGCATGGAGAGCATGCCCCGGCACCTGTTCCGGCTCCGAACGGGGCTTGACTCCTTGCGGGCGACTCCAGGTGTCCCCCGAGAATCCCCGGCCAACCTGCCAAGAAAGCGGGGCTTCCCGCCACACCGCGAGGGCCGTCCCCCGGGACCCCCTCCTTGCGAGACGGGGCCCTTGGGATCTTTCTCTCTGGCGCTGCAACGGAGGCTGGACTCCCTCTAGGCGCCCCCAGAGGTTCCCTGGGATACCCGTGTCCACAGGCGAGCGGAACCCTGAGTCTCCAGAGGCCGCTCGCGAGGGGCCCCCCGTCGCCGTCGGCCCCTCCTCTCGAAAGGGGGGTCCAATCCCCTTTCCTGAATGCCATCGCAATCCCTACATTCCCTCGCACCTCCAGAGCGGGACTCTCGCCTCTCCTGAGGTTCGAGAAGAGGCCCCAAGGGGCCAGTTCCGGCCGCAAGACCAAAGGTCCCCGAGGAACCCCCATCGGCAAGCGAGTCCAGTTCCCTGGACGTGAGGCGAGGGGAAGCCCAGCAGCCCCTGGCGATGTCAAAGGAGGCCTGGACTTCTCAGAGGCAACAAGAGAGGCTCCCCGAGGCGCCACGCCCCCGATTCAGAGAGGCCACCCCCGCTTCCCCCTGCGCCCGCGCGGAAAAGCTGTCCGCTCGAAAGGGAGGCATGGCGACCCCGCTGGGCTAACGGGGGAGACGGGCCGGGGTACCCGCCGCAACTCGAGAATGCACCGCCGCAAGTCGAGAACACCCCCGTGAGGCCACGCCCATAGAGGGAGGAGGCGCTTTTCCCTTGCAGGGCATGGAGAGCATGCCCCGGCACCTGTTCCGGCTCCGAACGGGGCTTGACTCCTTGCGGGCGACTCCAGGTGTCCCCCGAGATCCCCGGGCCAACCTGCCAAGAAAGCGGGGCTTCCCGCCACACCGCGAGGGCGTCCCCCGGGGCCCCCCTCCTTGCGAGACGGGGCCCTGGGATCTGCAGCGACGCGAGAGCCGTCCTGCCTTCTCTCTGGCGCTGCAACGGAGGCTGGACTCCCTCTAGGCGCCCCCAGAGGTTCCCTGGGATACCCGTGTCCACAGGCGAGCGGAACCCTGAGTCTCCAGAGGCCGCTCGCGAGGGGCCCCCCGTCGCCGTCGGCCCCTCCTCTCGAAAGGGGGGTCCAATCCCCTTCCTGAATGCCATCGCAATCCCTACATTCCCTCGCACCTCCAGAGCGGGACTCTCGCCTCTCCTGAGGTTCGAGAAGAGGCCCCAAGGGGCCAGTTTCCGGCCGCAAGACCAAAGGTCCCCGAGGAACCCCCATCGGCAAGCGAGTCCAGTTCCCTGGACGTGAGGCGAGGGGAAGCCCAGCAGCCCCTGGCGATGTCAAAGGAGGCCTGGACTTCTCAGAGGCAACAAGAGAGGCTCCCCGAGGCGCCACGCCCCCGATTCAGAGAGGCCACCCCCGCTTCCCCCTGCGCCGCGCGGAAAAAGCACGACCTTCGCCCCTGCATTCGAGGGGAAGCCCGATTGCCCTTGGCTGTGACCGGAGAGAAAGGCTGAGTCCCCTCGACTCCCTGGAGGCCACCCCACAGGTGCCAGTTATACCTGTCCCCTCCCCCCCTCCGGGGACCCCCGAGGGTCCTAGCTCCATGCCTGACGCGGACCCAGGGCGCTGCAGCAGCGCCTCCTGGCGAATCCCGAGGCTGCTCGGGCCCCTGTCCGCTCGAAAGGAGGCATGGCGACCCCGCTGGGCTAACGGGGGAGACGGGCCGGGGTACCCGCCGCAACTCGAGAATGCACCGCCGCAAGTCGAGAACACCCCCGTGAGGCCACGCCCATAGAGGGAGGAGGCGCTTTTCCCTTGCAGGGCATGGAGAGCATGCCCCGGCACCTGTTCCGGCTCCGAACGGGGCTTGACTCCTTGCGGGCGACTCCAGGTGTCCCCCGAGATCCCCGGGCCAACCTGCCAAGAAAAGCGGGGCTTCCCGCCACACCGCGAGGGCGTCCCCCGGGCCCCCCTCCTTGCGAGACGGGGCCCTTGGGATCTGCAGCGACGCGAGAGCCGCCGTCCTGCCTTCTCTCTGGCGCTGCAACGGAGGCTGGACTCCCTCTAGGCGCCCCCAGAGGGTTCCCTGGGATACCCGTGTCCACAGGCGAGCGGAACCCTGAGTCTCCAGAGGCCGCTCGCGAGGGGCCCCCCGTCGCCGTCGGCCCCTCCTCTCGAAAGGGGGGTCCAATCCCCTTCCTGAATGCCATCGCAATCCCTACATTCCCTCGCACCTCCAGAGCGGGACTCTCGCCTCTCTCCTGAGGTTCGAGAAGAGGCCCCAAGGGGCCCAGTTCCGGCCGCAAGACCAAAAGGTCCCCGAGGAACCCCCATCGGCAAGCGAGTCCAGTTCCCTGGACGTGAGGCGAGGGGAAGCCCAGCAGCCCCTGGCGATGTCAAAGGAGGCCTGGGACTTCTCAGAGGCAACAAGAGAGGCTCCCCGAGGCGCCACGCCCCCGATTCAGAGAGGCCACCCCCGCTTCCCCCCCTGCCCCGCGCGCGCGGAAAAGCACGACCTTCGCCCCTGCATTCGAGGGGAAGCCCGATTGCCCTTGGCTGTGACCGGAGAGAAAGGCTGAGTCCCCTCGACTCCCTGGAGGGCCACCCCACAGGTGCCAGTTATACCTGTCCCCTCCCCCCCTCCGGGGACCCCCGAGGGTCCTAGCTCCATGCCTGACGCGGACCCAGGGCGCTGCAGCGCCTCCTGGCGAATCCCGAGGCTGCTCGGGCCCCCTGTCCGCTCGAAAGGAGGCATGGCGACCCCCGCTGGGCTAACGGGGGAGACGGGCCGGGGTACCCGCCGCAACTCGAGAATGCACCGCCGCAAGTCGAGAACACCCCCGTGTGAGGCCACGCCCATAGAGGGAGGAGGCGCGCTTTTCCCTTGCAGGGCATGGAGAGCATGCCCCGGCACCTGTTCCGGCTCCGAACGGGGCTTGACTCCTTGCGGGCGACTCCAGGTGTCCCCCGAGATCCCCGGGCCAACCTGCCAAGAAAGCGGGGCTTCCCCGCCACACCGCGAGGGCGTCGTCCCCGGGCCCCCCCTCCTTGCGAGACGGGGGCCCTTGGGATCTGCAGCGACGCGAGAGCCGTCCTGCCTTCTCTCTGGCGCTGCAACGGAGGCTGGACTCCCTCTAGGCGCCCCCAGAGAGGTTCCCTGGGATACCCGTGTCCACAGGCGAGCGGAACCCTGAGTCTCCAGAGGCCGCTCGCGAGGGGCCCCCCGTCGCCGCCGTCGGCCCCTCCTCTCGAAAGGGGGGGTCCCAATCCCCTTCCTGAATGCCATCGCAATCCCTACATTCCCTCGCACCTCCAGAGCGGGACTCTCGCCTCTCCTGAGGTTCGAGAAGAGGCCCCAAGGGGCCAGTTCCGGCCGCAAGACCAAAGGTCCCCGAGGAACCCCCATCGGCAAGCGAGTCCAGTTCCCTGGACGTGAGGCGAGGGGAAGCCCAGCAGCCCCTGGCGATGTCAAAGGAGGCCTGGACTTCTCAGAGGCAACAAGAGAGGCTCCCCGAGGCGCCACGCCCCCCGATTCAGAGAGGCCACCCCCGCTTCCCCCTGCGCCGCGCGGAAAAGCACGACCTTCGCCCCTGCATTCGAGGGGAAGCCCGATTGCCCTTGGCTGTGACCGGAGAGAAAGGGCTGAGTCCCCTCGACTCCCTGGAGGCCACCCCACAGGTGCCAGTTATACCTGTCCCCTCCCCCCCTCCGGGGACCCCCGAGGGTCCTAGCTCCATGCCTGACGCGGACCCAGGGCGCTGCAGCGCCTCCTGGCGAATCCCCGAGGCTGCTCGGGCCCCTGTCCGCTCGAAAGGAGGCATGGCGACCCCGCTGGGCTAACGGGGGAGACGGGCCGGGGTACCCGCCGCAACTCGAGAATGCACCGCCGCAAGTCGAGAACACCCCCGTGAGGCCACGCCCATAGAGGGAGGAGGCGCTTTTCCCTTGCAGGGCATGGAGAGCATGCCCCGGCACCTGTTCCGGCTCCTTCCGAACGGGGCTTGACTCCTTGCGGGCGACTCCAGGTGTCCCCCGAGAATCCCGGGCCAACCTGCCAAGAAAGCGGGGGCTTCCCGCCACACCGCGAGGGCGTCCCCCGGGCCCCCCCTCCTTGCGAGACGGGGCCCTTGGGATCTTGCAGCGACGCGAGAGCCGTCCTGCCTTCTCTCTGGCGCTGCAACGGAGGCTGGACTCCCTCTAGGCGCCCCCAGAGGTTCCCTGGGATATACCCGTGTCCACAGGCGAGCGGAACCCTGAGTCTCCAGAGGCCGCTCGCGAGAGGGGCCCCCCGTCGCCGTCGGCCCCTCCTCTCGAAAGGGGGGTCCAATCCCCTTCCTGAATGCCATCGCAATCCCTACATTCCCTCGCACCTCCAGAGCGGGACTCTCGCCTCTCCTGAGGTTCGAGAAGAGGCCCCAAGGGGCCAGTTCCGGCCGCAAGAAGACCAAAGGTCCCCGAGGAACCCCCATCGGCAAGCGAGTCCAGTTCCCTGGACGTGAGGCGAGGGGAAGCCCAGCAGCCCCTGGCGATGTCAAAGGAGGGCCTGGACTTCTCAGAGGCAAACAAGAGAGAGGCTCCCCGAGGCGCCACGCCCCCTTCAGAGAGGCCACCCCCGCTTCCCCCCTGCGCCGCGCGGAAAAAGCACGACCTTACCTTCGCCCCTGCATTCGAGGGGAAGCCCGATTGCCCTTGGCTGTGACCGGAGAGAGAAAGGCTGAGTCCCCTCGACTCCCTGGAGGCCACCCCACAGGTGCCAGTTATACCTGTCCCCTCCCCCCCCTCCGGGGACCCCCGAGGGTCCTAGCTCCATGCCTGACGCGGACCCAGGGCGCTGCAGCGCCTCCTGGCGAATCCCGAGGGCTGCTCGGGCCCCTGTCCGCTCGAAAGGAGGCATGGCGACCCCCGCTGGGCT
>JAGTYA010000255.1:0-34094 GCA_024291935.2 Okapia johnstoni | reverse complement strand
TTTTATGCCTCTAAGAAGAGATCCTTCCAGGCTGCCTTTGGCTGAAAATCACAAGGGGCTGGAAAGTGCTACCTGGAAAGTCAGTGGAAGAAGCCACAGTGCCTAGGCCCCACCACCCGAGTAGGGCTTCCCCAAGCCAGGGAACCTCAAGGAACTCTTCTTAGATGTATTGCCACATGTGTGCTCTGTAGCAGAGAGGTCTGGAGGCTAGGTCTGTTCTGACTGGGAAACTGAGGCACTGGAGCAGACCCATTGTTGTGACTACTTAACAGACAAACAACTCTTGCACCAGGGATGTCTGAATAAGGACTCCCTTGGGCTATCTTTTATGACTCTAAGGAAGAGACCCTGCCAGGCTCCATTTGGGTGAAAAGCACAAGGGGCTGGAAAGTGCTAGCTGGAAATTCAGCGGTAGGGGCCATTGTGCCTAGGCCCCACCGCCCCGGTAGGGCTTCCCCAAGCCCGTGAACGTCAAGGCACCCTCCTCAGAGCTAATGGCCCATGTGTGCTCTGTAGCATAGAGCTCTGGATACTAGGTTTGGTCTGACTAGGAAACTGAGACATGGAGGCAAACCTATTGTTGTCCATTCATAACAGCAAACACCTGTTTCGCCAGGGAAATTGGATAAGCACTCCCTTGGGCTACCTTTTATGACTCTAAGGAAGAGACACTGCCAGGCTGCCTTTGGCTGAAAATCACAAGGGGCTGGAAAGTGCTACCTGGAAAGTCAGTGGAAGAGGCCCCAGTGCCTAGGCCCTACCGCCCGGGTAGGGCTTACCCAAGCCAGGGAACCTCAAGAAACACTCCTCAGAGCTATTGCTCCATGTGTGCTCTGTATCAGAGGGCTCTGGAGACTACTAGGTCTGTTCTGACTGGAAACTGAGGACCTCGGAACTGACCCATTGTCGTGCCTTCTTAGCAGACAAACACCGCTTGCACCAGGGAAGCTTTAATAAGCACTCCCTTGGGCTACATTTTATGACTCTAAGGAAGAGACCCTGACAGACTCTCTTTCGCTGAAAATCACAAGGGGCTGGAAAGTGCTACCTGGATAGTCAGTGGAAGAGGCCACAGTGCCTAGGCCCCACCGCCCGGGTAGGGCTTCCCCAAGCCAGGGAACCTCAAGGAACACTCCTCAGAGCTATTGACCCATGTGTGCTCTGTAGCAGAGGACTCTGGAGACTACTAGGTCTTTTCTGACTGGAAACTGAGGCCCTCGGAACAGACCCATTGCTGTGGCTTCTTAACAGACAAACACCTTTGCACCAGGGAAGCTTGAATAAGCACTCCCTTGGGCTACCTTTTATGGCTCTGAGGAAGAGACCCTGCCAGGCTGTCTTTGGCTGAAAATTACAAGGGGCTGGAAAGTGCTACCTGGAAAGTCAGTGGAAGAGGCCACTGTGCCTAGGCCCCACCGCCCGGGAAGAGCTTCCCCAAGCCAGGGAACATCAAGGAACACTCCTCAGAGCTATTGCCCCATGTGTGCTCTGTAGCAGCCAACTCTGGAGACTACTAGGTCTGTTCTGACTGGGAAACTGAGGCCCTGGAAGCAGACACATTGTTGTGGCTTCTTAACAGACAAACACCTCTTACACCAGGGAAGCCTGAATAAGCACTCCTTTGGGCTACCTTGTATGACTCAAAGGAAGAGAATCTGCCAGGCTGCCTTTGGCTGAAAATCACAAGGGGCTTGAAAGTGCTACCTGGAAAGTCAGTGGAAGAGCCCACAGTGCCTAGGCCCCACCGCCCGGGTAGGGCTTCCCCAAGCCGGGGAACCTCAAGGAACACTCCTCAGAGCTATTGCCCCATGTCTGCTCTGTAGCAGCCAGCTCTGGAGACTATTAGGTCTGTTCTGACTGGGAAACTGAGGCCCTGGGAGCAGACCCATTGTTGTGGCTACTTAACAGACAAACACCTCTTGAACCAGGGAAGTCTGAATAAGCACACCTTTTGGCTATCTTTTATGACTCTAAGTAAGAGACCCTGCCAGGCTCCATTTGGTTGAAAATCACAAGGGGCTGGAAAGTGCTAGGTGGAAAGTCAGTGGTAGGGGCCATTGTGCCTAGGCCCCACCGCCCCGGTAGGGCTTCCCCAAGCCCGTGAACGTCAAGGCACCCTCCTCAGAGCTCATGCCCCATGTGTGCTCTGTAGCAGAGAGCTCTGGATACTAGGCCTGGTCTGACTAGGAAACTGAGGACTGGAGGCAAACCCTTTGTTGTCCCTTCATAACAGGGAACACCTGTTTCGCCAGGGAAGATTGGATAAGCACTCCCTTGGGCTACCTTTTATGACTCTAAGGAAGAGAACCTGCCAGACTACCTTTGGCTGAAAATCACAAGTGGCTGGAAAGTGCTACGTGGAAAGTCAGTGGAAGAGGCCACAGTGCCTAGGCCGGGGAAAGTCAGTGGAAGAGTCCACAGTGCCTAGGCCGCACCGCCCGGGTAGGGCTTCCCCAAGCCAGGGAACCTCAAGGAACACTCCTCACAGCTATTGCTCCATGTGTGCAATGTAGCAGAGAGCTATGGAGACTAGGTGTGTTCTGTCGGGGAAACTGAGGCCCTGGGAACAGACCCATTGTTGTGGCTTCTTAACAGACAAAAACCTCTTGTACCAGGGAAGCCTGAATAAGCACTCCCTTGGGTGACCTCTTATGGCTGCAAGAAAGAGACCCTGCCAGGCTGTCTTTGGCTGAAAATCACAAGGGGCTGGAAAGTGCTACCTGGAAAGTCAGTTGAAGAGGCCACAGTGCCTAGGCCCTACCGCCCGGGTAGGGCTTCCGCAAGCCCTGGAACCTCAAGAAACACTCCTCAGAGCTATTGCCCTATGTGTGCTCTGTATCAGAGGGCTCTGGAGACTACTAGGTCTTTTCTGACTGGAAACTGAGGCCCTGGAACAGACCCATTGCTGTGGCTTCTTAACAGACAAACACCTTTGCACCAGGGAAGCTTGAATGAGCACTCCCTTGGGCTACCTTTTATGACTCTGAGGAAGAGACCCTGCCAGGCTGTCTTTGGCTGAAAATTACAATGGGCTGGAAAGTGCTACCTGGAATGTCAGTGGAAGAGGCCACAGTGCCTAGGCCCCACCGCCCGGGAAGAGCTTCCCCAAGCCAGGGAACATCAAGGAACACTCCTCAGAGCTGTTGCCCCATGTGTGCTCTGTAGCAGCCAGCTCTGGAGACTACTAGGTCTGTTCTGACTGGGAAACTGAGGCCCTGGGAGCAGATCCATTGTTGTGACTTCTTAACAGACAAACACCTCTTGCACCAGGGGAGCCTGAATAAGCACTCCTTTGGGCTACCTTTTATGACTCTAAGGAAGAGACTCTTCCAGGCTGCCTTTGGCTGAAAATCACAAGGGGCTGGAAAGGCCTACCTGGAAAGTCAGGGGAAGAGCCCACAGTGCCTAGGCCCCACCGCCCGGGTAGGGCTTCCCCAAGCCGGGGAAACTCAAGGAACACGCCTCAGAGCTGTTGCCCCTTGTGTGCTCTGTAGCAGAGAGCTCTGGAGACTAGGTCTGTTCTGGCTGGGAAACTTAGGCCCTGGGAGAAGACCCATTGTTGTGGCTTCTCAACAGACAAACACCTCTTGCACCAGGGAAGCTTGTATAAGCACTCCCTTGGGTTACTTTTTATGACTCTAAGGAAGAGACCCTGCCAGGCTGCCTTTTTGCTGAAAATCACAAGGGGCTGGAAAGTGTTACCTGGAAAGTCAGTGGAAGAGATCACAGTGCCTAGGTGCCACCGCCGGTGTAGGGCTTCCCCAAGCCAGGGAACCTCAAGGAACACTCCTCAGAGCTATTGCCCCATGTGTGTTCTGTATCAGAGAGCTGTGGAGACCCATTGTTGTGGCTTCTTAACAGACAAACACCTCTTGCACCAGGGAAGCTTGAATAAGCACTCCCTTGGGCTACCTTTTATGACTCTAAGAAGAGACCCTGCAAGGCTGCCTTTGGCTGAAAATCACAAGGCGCTGGAAAGTGCTACCTGGAAAGTCAGTGGAAGAAGCCACTGCCTAGGCCCATCAACCGAGGTAGGGCTTCCCCAAGCCAGGGAACCTCAAGGAACACTCCTCAGAGCTATTGCCACATGTGTGCTCTGTAGCAGAGAGCTCTGGAGACTAGGTCTGTTCTGACTGGGAAACTGAGGCCCTGGGAGCAGACCCATTGTTGTGGCTACTTAACAGACAAACACCTCTTGCACCAGGGAAGGTTGAATAAGCACTCCCTTGGGCTACCTTTTATGACTCTAAGGAAGAGACCCTGCCAGGCTGCCTTTGGCTGAAAATCACAAGGGGCTGGAAAGTGCTACCTGGAAAGTCAGTGGAAGAGGCCACAGTGCCTAGGCCGCACCACACGGGTAGGGCTTCCCCAAGCCCAGGGAACCTCAAGAAACACTCCTCAGAGCTATTGCCCCATGTGTGCTCTGTAGCAGAGAGCTCTGGAGACTAGGTCTGTTCTGACGGGGAAACTGAGGCCCTGGGAGCAGACCCATTGTTGTGTGGCTTCTTAACAGACAAAAAACCTCTTGCACCAGGGAAGCCTGAATAAGCACTCCCTTGGGCTACCTTTTTTATGACTCTAAGGAAGAGACCCTGCCAGGCTGCATTTGGCTGAAAATCACAAGGGGCTGGAAAGTGCTACCTGGAAAGTCAGTGAAAGAGGCCACAGTGCCTAGGCCCCAAAGCCCCGGGTAGGGCTTCCCCAAGCCAGGGAACGTCAAGGAACACTCCTCAGAGCTATTTCCCCATGTGTGCTCTGTAGCAGAGAGCTCTGGAGACTAGGTCTGTTCTGACTGGGAAACTGAGGCCCTGGGAGCAGACCCATTGTTGTGGCTTCTTAACAGACAAAACACCTCTTGCACCAGGGAAGCTTGAATAAGCACACTCCCTTGGGCTACCTTTTATGACTCTAAGGAAGAGACCCTGCCAGGCTGCATTTGGCTGAAAATCACAAGGGGCTGGAAAGTGCTACCTGGAAAGTCAGTGGAAGAGGCCACAGTGCCTAGGCCCCACCGCCCGGGTAGGGCTTCCCCAAGCCCTGGAACCTCAAGGAACACTCCTCAGAGCTATTGCCCCATGTGTGCTCTGTAGCAGAGAGCTCTGGAGACTAGGTCTGTTGTTCTGACTGGGAAACTGAGGCCCTGGGAGCAGACCCATTGTTGTGGCTTCTTAACAGACAAACACCTCTTGCACCAGGGAAGCTTGAATAAGCACTCCCTTGGGCTACCCTTTTATGACTCTAAGGAAGAGACCCTGCCAGGCTGCCTTTGGCTGAAAATCACAAGGGGCTGGAAAGTGCTACCTGGAAAGTCAGTGGAAGAGGCCACAGTGCCTAGGCCCCACCGCCCGGGTAGGGCTTCCCCAAGCCGGGGAACCTCAAGGAACACTCCTCAGAGCTATTGCCCCATGTGTGCTCTGTAGCAGAGAGCTCTGGAGACTAGGTCTGTTCTGACTGGGAAAAACTGAGGCCCTGGGAGCAGACCCATTGTTGTGGCTTCTTAACAGACAAACACCTCTTGCACCAGGGAAGACTGAATAAGCACTCCCTTGGGCTACCTTTTTATGACTCTAAGGAAGAGACCCTGCCAGGCTGCCTTTGGCTGAAAATCACAAGGGGCTGGAAAGTGCTACCTGGAAAGTCAGTGGAAGAGGCCACAGTGCCTAGGCCCCACCGCCCGGGTAGGGCTTCCCCAAGCCAGGGAACCTCAAGGAACACTCCTCAGAGCTATTGCCCCATGTGTGCTCTGTAGCAGAGAGCTCTGGAGACTACTAGGTCTGTTCTGACTGGGAAACTGAGGCCCTGGGAGCAGACCCATTGTTGTGGCTTCTTAACAGACAAACACCTCTTGCACCAGGGAAGCTTGAATAAGCACTCCCTTGGGCTACCTTTTATGACTCTAAGGAAGAGACCCTGCCAGGCTGCATTTGGCTGAAAATCACAAGGGGCTGGAAAGTGCTACCTGGAAAAGTCAGTGGAAGAGGCCACAGTGCCTAGGCCCCACCGCCCAGGTAGGGCTTCCCCAAGCCAGGGAACCTCAAGGAACACTCCTCAGAGCTATTGCCCCATGTGTGCTCTGTAGCAGAGAGCTCTGGAGACTAGGTCTGTTCTGACTGGGAAACTGAGGCCCTGGGAGCAGACCCATTGTTGTGGCTTCTTAACAGACAAACACCTCTTGCACCAGGGAAGACTGAATAAGCACTCCCTTGGGCTACCTTTTATGACTCTAAGGAAGAGACCCTGCCAGGCTGCATTTGGCTGAAAATCACAAGGGGCTGGAAAGTGATACCTGGAAAGTCAGTGGAAGAGGGCCACAGTGCCTAGGCCCCACGCCCCGGGTAGGGCTTCCCCAAGCCAGGGAACCTCAAGGAACCCTCCTCAGAGAGCTATTGCCCCCATGTGTGCTCTGTAGCAGAGAGCTCTGGAGACTAGGTCTGTTCTGACTGGGAAACTGAGGCCCTGGGAGCAGACCCATTGTTGTGGCTTCTTAACAGACAAAAACACCTCTTGCACCAGGGAAGACTTGAATAAGCACTCCCTTGGGCTACCTTTTATGACTCTAAGGAAGAGACCCTGCCAGGCTGCCTTTGGCTGAAAATCACAAGGGGCTGGAAAGTGCTACCTGGAAAGTCAGTGGAAGAGGCCACAGTGCCTAGGCCCCACCGCCCGGGTAGGGCTTCCCCAAGCCAGGGAACCTCAAGGAACACTCCTCAGAGCTATTGCCCCATGTGTGCTCTGTAGCAGAGAGCTCTGGAGACTAGGTCTGTTCTGACTGGGAAACTGAGGCCCTGGGAGCAGACCCATTGTTGTGGCTTCTTAACAGACAAACACCTCTTGCACCAGGGAAGCTTGAATAAGCACTCCCTTGGGCTACCTTTTTTGACTCTAAGGAAGAGACCCTGCCAGGCTGCCTTTTTGGCTGAAAATCACAAGGGGCTGGAAAGTGCTACCTGGAAAGTCAGTGGAAGAGGCCACAGTGCCTAGGCCCCACCGCCCGGGTAGGGCTTCCCCAAGCCAGGGAACCTCAAGGAACACTCCTCAGAGCTATTGCCCCATGTGTGCTCTGTAGCAGAGAGCTCTGGAGACTAGGTCTGTTCTGACTGGGAAACTGAGGCCCTGGGAGCAGACCCATTGTTGTGGCTTCTTAACAGACAAACACCTCTTGCACCAGGGAAGCCTGAATAAGCACTCCCCTTGGGCTACCTTTTATGACTCTAAGGAAGAGACCCTGCCAGGCTGCCTTTGGCTGAAAATCACAAGGGGCTGGAAAGTGCTACCTGGAAAGTCAGTGGAAGAGGCCACAGTGCCTAGGCCCCACCGCCCGGGTAGGGCTTCCCCCCCAAGCCAGGGAACCTCAAGGCACACTCCTCAGAGCTATTGCCCCATGTGTGCTCTGTAGCAGAGAGCTCTGGAGACTAGGTCTGTTCTGACTGGGAAAACTGAGGCCCTGGGAGCAGACCCATTGTTGTGGTCTTCTTAACAGCCAAAACACCTCTTGCACCAGGGAAGACTTGAATAAGCACTCCCTTGGGCTACCTTTTATGACTCTAAGGAAGAGACCCTGCCAGGGCTGCATTTTGGCTGAAAATCACAAGGGGCTGGAAAGTGATACCTGGAAAGTCAGTGGAAGAGGCCACAGTGCCTAGGCCCCCACCGCCCAGGTAGGGCTTCCCCAAGCCAGGGAACCTCAAGGAACACTCCTCAGAGCTATTTTCCCATGTGTGCTCTGTAGCAGAGAGCTCTGGAGACTAGGTCTGTTCTGACTGGGAAACTGAGGCCCTGGGAGCAGACCCATTGTTGTGGCTTCTTAACAGACAAACACCTCTTGCACCAGGGAAGACTGAATAAGCACTCCCTTGGGCTACCTTTTATGACTCTAAGGAAGAGACCCTGCCAGGCTGCATTGGCTGAAAATCACAAGGGGCTGGAAAGTGCTACCTGGAAAGTGAGTTGAAGAGGCCACAGTGCCTAGGCCCCACCGCCCCCGGTAGGGCTTCCCCAAGCCCGGGAACCTCAAGGAACACTCCTCAGAGCTATTGCCCCATGTGTGCTCTGTAGCAGAGAGCTCTGGAGACTAGGTAGGTCTGTTCTGACTGGGAAACTGAGGCCCTGGGAGCAGAGCCATTGTTGTGGCTTCTTAACAGACAAACACCTCTTGCACCAGGGAAGCTTGAATAAGCACTCCCTTGGGCTACCTTTTATGACTCTAAGGAAGAGACCCTGCCAGGCTGCCTTTGGCTGAAAATCACAAGGGGCTGGAAAGTGCTACCTGGAAAGTCAGTGGAAGAGGCCACAGTGCCTAGGCCCCACCACCCGGGGTAGGGCTTCCCCAAGCCCGGGAACCTCAAGGAACACTCCTCAGAGCTATTGCCCCATGTGTGCTCTGTAGCAGAGAGCTCTGGAGACTAGGTCTGTTCTGACTGGGAAACTGAGGCCCTGGGAGCAGACCCATTTGTTGTGGCTTCTTAACAGCCAAACACCTCTTGCACCAGGGAAGCTTGAATAAGCACTCCCTTGGGGCTACCTTTTTTGACTCTAAGGAAGAGACCCTGCCAGGCTGCATTTGGCTGAAAATCACAAGGGGCTGGAAAGTGCTACCTGGAAAGTCAGTGGAAGAGAGGCCACAGTGCCTAGGCCCCACCCCCCCGGGTAGGGCTTCCCCAAAGCCAGGGAACCTCAAGGAACACTCCTCAGAGCTATTGCCTCCATGTGTGCTCTGTAGCAGAGAGCTCTGGAGACTAGGTCTGTTCTGACTGGGAAACTGAGGCCCTGGGAGCAGACCCATTGTTTCTTAACAGACAAACACCTCTTGCACCAGGGAAGCTTGAATAAGCACTCCCTTGGGCTACCTTTTATGACTCTAAGGAAGAGACCCTGCCAGGCTGCCTTTGGCTGAAAATCACAAGGGGCTGGAAAGTGCTACCTGGAAAGTCAGTGGAAGAGGCCACAGTGCCTAGGCCCCACCGCCCGGGTAGGGCTTCCCCAAGCCAGGGAACCTCAAGGAACACTCCTCAGAGCTATTGACCCATGTGTGCTCTGTAGCAGAGGACTCTGGAGACTACTAGGTCTGTTCTGACTGGAAACTGAGGCCCTCGGAACAGACCCATTGCTGTGGCTTCTTAACAGACAAACACCTTTGCACCAGGGAAGCTTGAATAAGCACTCCCTTGGGCTACCTTTTATGGCTCTGAGGAAGAGACCCTGCCAGGCTGTCTTTGGCTGAAAATTACAAGGGGCTGGAAAGTGCTACCTGGAAAGTCAGTGGAAGAGGCCACTGTGCCTAGGCCCCACCGCCCGGGTAGAGCTTCCCCAAGCCAGGGAACATCAAGGAACACTCCTCAGAGCTATTGCCCCATGTGTGCTCTGTAGCAGCCAGCTCTGGAGACTACTAGGTCTGTTCTGACTGGGAAACTGAGGCCCTGGAAGCAGACACATTGTTGTGGCTTCTTAACAGACAAACACCTCTTACACCAGGGAAGCCTGAATAAGCACTCCTTTGGGCTACCTTGTATGACTCTAAGGAAGAGAATCTGCCAGGCTGCCTTTGGCTGAAAATCACAAGGGGCTTGAAAGTGCTACCTGGAAAGTCAGTGGAAGAGCCCACAGTGCCTAGGCCCCACCGCCCGGGTAGGGCTTCCCCAAGCCGGGGAACCTCAAGGAACACTCCTCAGAGCTATTGCCCCATGTGTGCTCTGTAGCAGAGAGCTCTGGAGACTAGGGTCTGTTCTGACTTGGAAACTGAGGCGCTGGGAGCAGACCCATTGTTGTGGCTACTTAACAGACAAACACCTCTTGCACCAGGGAAGTCTGAATAAGCACTCCCTTGGGCTATCTTTTATGACTCTAAGGAAAAGACCCTGCCAGGCTCCATTTGGTTGAAAAGCACAAGGGGCTGGAAAGTGCTAGCTGGAAAGTCAGTGGTAGGAGCCATTGTGCCTAGGCCCCACCACCCCGGTAGGGCTTCCCCAAGCCCGTGAACGTCAAGGCACCCTCCTCAGAGCTAATGCCCCATGTGTGCTCGGTAGCAGAGAGCTCTGGATACTAGGCCTGGTCTGACTAGGAAACTGAGGGCTGGAGGCAAACCCATTGTTGTCCCTTCATAACAGCAAACACCTGTTTTCGCCAGGGAAGATTGGATAAACACTCCCTTGGGCTTCCTTTTATGACTCTAAGGAAGAGACCCTGCCAGGCTGCCTTTGGCTGAAAATCACAAGGGGCTGGAAAGTGTTACCTGGAAAGTCAGTGGAAGAGATCACAGTGCCTAGGTGCCACCGCATGGGTAGGGCTTCCCCAAGCCAGGGAACCTCAAGGAACACTCCTCAGAGCTATTGCCCCATGTGTGCTCTGTATCAGAGAGCTGTGGAGACTAGGGTCTGTTCTGACTGGGAAATTGAGGCCCTGGGATCAGACCCATTGTTGTGGCTTCTTAACAGACAAACACCTCTTTCACCAGGGAAGCTTGAATAAGCACTCCCTTGGGCTACCTTTTATGACTCTAAGAAGAGAGACCCTTCCAGGCTGCCTTTGGCTGAAAATCACAAGGGGCTGGAAAGTGCTACCTGGAAAGTCAGTGGAAGAAGCCACAGTGCCTAGGCCCCACCACCCGAGTAGGGCTTCCCCAAGCCAGGGAACCTCAAGGAACTCTTCTTAGATGTATTGCCACATGTGTGCTCTGTAGCAGAGAGGTCTGGAGACTAGGTCTGTTCTGACTGGGAAACTGAGGCGCTGGAGCAGACCCATTGTTGTGGCTACTTAACAGACAAACACCTCTTGCACCAGGGATGTCTGAATAAGGACTCCCTTGGGCTATCTTTTATGACTCTAAGGAAGAGACCCTGCCAGGCTCCATTTGGG
Organism: Okapia johnstoni; assembly: GCA_024291935.2. Classification (NCBI taxonomy): domain Eukaryota; kingdom Metazoa; phylum Chordata; class Mammalia; order Artiodactyla; family Giraffidae; genus Okapia; species Okapia johnstoni. The sequence continues at coordinate 23,243 of JAGTYA010000255.1, read as the reverse complement.
TGAAAAGCACAAGGGGCTGGAAAGTGCTAGCTGGAAAGTCAGTGGTAGGGGCCTTTGTGCCTAGGCCCCACCACCGCCCCGGTAGGGCTTCCCCAAGCCCGTGAACGTCAAGGCACCCTCCTCAGAGCTAATGCCCCATGTGTGCTCTGTAGCAGAGAGCTCTGGATACTAGGCTTGGTCTGACTAGGAAACTGAGACATGGAGGCAAACCTATTGTTGTCCATTCATAACAGCAAACACCTGTTTCGCCAGGGAAATTGGATAAGCACTCCCTTGGGCTACCTTTTATGACTCTAAGGAAGAGACCCTGCCAGGCTGTCTTTGGCTGAAAATCACAAGGGGCTGGAAAGTGCTACCTGGAAAGTCAGTGGAAGAGGCCACAGTGCCTAGGCCCCACCGCCCGCGTAGGGCTTCCCCAAGCCAGGGAACATCAAGTAACACTCCTCAGAGTTATTGCCCCATGTGTGCTCCATAGCAGAGAGCTCTGGAGACTATTAGGTCTCTTCTGATTGGGAAACTGAGACCCTGGGAGCAGACCCATTGTTCTGCCTTCTTAACAGACAAACACCTCTTGCACCAGGGAAGCCTGAATAAGCACTCCCTTGGGCTACCTTTTATGACTCTAAGGAAGAGACCCTGCCAGGCTGCCTTTTTCCTGAAAATCACAAGGGGCTGGAAAGTGCTACCTGGAAAGTCAGTGGAAGAGGCCACAGTGCCTAGGCCGCACCGCCCGGGTAGGGCTTCCCCAAGCCAGGGAACCTCAAGGAACACTCCTCAGAGCTATTGCCCCATGTGTGCTCTGTAGCAGAGAGGTCTGGAGACTAGGACTGTTCTGACGGGGAAACTGAGGCCCTGGAAACAGACCCATTGTTGTGGCTTCTTAACAGACAAAAACCTCTTGTACCAGGGAAGCTTGAATAAGCACTCCCTTGGGTTACCTTTTATAACTGTAAGAAAGAGACCCTGCCAGGCTGCCTTTGGCTGAAAATCACAAGGGGCTGGAAAGTGCTACCTGGAAAGTCCGTGGAAGAGGCCACAGTGCCTAGGCCGCACCGACCGGGTAGGGCTTCCCCAAGCCAGGGAACCTCAAGGAACACTCCTCTGAGCTATTGCCCCATGTGTGCTCTGTAGCAGAGAGGTCTGGAGACTACTAGGTCTGTTCTGACTGGGAACATGAGGGCCTGGGAGCAGACCCATTCTTGTGGCTTCTTAACAGACAAACAGCTCTTGCAACAGGGAAGCTTGAATAAGCACTCCCTTGGGCTACCTTTTATGACTCTAAGTAAGAGAACGTGCCAGGTTGCCTTTAGTTGCAAATCACAAGGTGCTGGAAAGTGCTACCTGGAAAGTCAGTGGAAGAGGCCACAGTGCCTAGGCCCCACCGCCCGGGTAGGGCTTCCCCAAGCCCGTGAACGTCAAGGCACCCTCCTCAGAGCTAATGCCCCATGTGTGCTCTGTAGCAGAGAGCTCTGGATACTAGGCCTGGTCTGACTAGGAAACTGAGGCCTGAAGGCAAACCCATTGTTGTCCCTTCATAACAGCAAACACCTGTTTCGCCAGGGAAGATTGGATAAGCACTCCCTTGGGCTACCTTTTATGACTCTAAGGAAGAGACCCTGCCAGGCTGCCTTTGGCTGAAAATCACAAGGGGCTGGAAAGTGCTACCTGGAAAGTCAGTGGAAGAGAGCCACAGTGCCTAGGCCCCACCGCCCGGGTAGGGCTTCCCCAAGCAAGGGAACCTCAAGGAACACTCCTGAGAGCTATTGCCCCGTGTGTGCTCTGTAGCAGAGAGCTCTGGAGATTACTAAGGCTGTTCTGACTGGGAAACTGAGGCCCTGGGAGCAGACCCATTGCTGTGGCTTCTTAACAGACAAACACTTCTTCCACCAGGGAAGCTTGAATAAACACTCCTTGGGCTATCTTTTTTTGTCTCTAAGGAAGAGACCCTGCCAGGCTGCCTTTGGCTGAAAATCACAAGTGGCTGGAAAGTGCTACCTGGAAAGTCAGTGGAAGAGGACACAGTGCCTAGGCCCCACCCGCCCGGGTAGGGCTTCCCCAAGCCAGGGAACCTCAAGGAACACTCCTCAGAGCTATTTTCCCCCATGTGTGCCCTGTAGCAGAGAGCTCTGATACTAGGTCTGTTCTGACTGGGAAACTCAGGCCCTGGGAGCAGACCCATTTATTGTGGCTTCTTAACAGCCAAACACCTCTTGCACCAGGGAAGCCTGAATAAGCACTCCCTTGGGCTACCTTTTATGACTCTAAGGAAGAGACCCTGCCAGGCTGCATCTGGCTGAAAATCACAAGGGGCTGGAAAGTGATACCTGGAAAGTCAGTGAAAGAGGCCACAGTGCCTAGGCCCCACCGCCCGGGTAGGGCTTCCCCAAACCCTGGAACCTCAAGGAACACTCCTCAGAGCTATTGCCCCATGTCTGCTCTGTAGCAGAGAGCTCTGGAGACTAGGTCTGTTCTGACTGGGAAACTGAGGCCCTGGGAGCAGAGCCATTGTTCTGGCGTCTTCACAGCCAAACACCTCTTGCACCAGGGAAGACTGAATAAGCAGTCCCTTGGGCTACCTTTTTTGACTCTAAGGAAGAGACCCTGCAAGGCTGCATCTGGCTGAAAATCACAAGGGGCTGGGAAGTGATACCTGGAAAGTCAGTGAAAGAAGAGTGCCACAGTGCCTAGGCCCCAAAGCCCCGGGTAGGGCTTCCCCAAGCCCTGGGAACCTCAAGGAACCCTCCTCAGAGCTATTTCCCCATGTCTGCTCTGTAGCAGAGAGCTCTGGAGACTAGGTCTGTTCTGACTGGGAAACTGAGGCCCTGGGAGCAGAGCCATTGTTCTGGCGTCTTCACAGCAAACACCTCTTGCACCAGGGAAGACTGAATAAGCAGTCCCTTGGGCTACCTTTTTTGACTCTAAGGAAGAGACCCTGCCAGGCTGCATCTGGCTGAAAATCACAAGGGGCTGGATAGTGATACCTGGAAAGTCAGTGAAAGAGGCCACAGTGCCTAGGCTCCAAAGCCCAGGTAAGGCTTCCCCAGTGCCCTGGAACGTGAAGGCACCCTCCTCAGAGCTATTTTCCCCATGTCTGCTCTGTAGCAGAGAGCTCTGGAGACTAGGTCTGTTCTGACTGACTGGGAAACTGAGGCCCTGGGAGCAGAGCCATTGTTCTGGCGTCTTCACAGCCAAACACCTCTTGCACCAGGGAAGACTGAATAAGCAGTCCCTTGGGCTACCTTTTTTGACTCTAAGGAAGAGACCCTGCAAGGCTGCATCTGGCTGAAAATCACAAGGGGCTGGGAAGTGATACCTGGAAAGTCAGTGAAAGAGGCCACAGTGCCTAGGCTCCAAAGCTCAGTTAAGGCTTCGACAGTGCCCTGGGAAACGTGAAGGCACCCTCCACAGAGCTATTTTCCCCATGTCTGCTCTGTAGCAGAGAGCTCTGGAGACTAGGTCTGTTCTGACTGGGAAACTGAGGCCCTGGGAGCAGAGCCATTGTTCTGGCGTCTTCACAGCCAAACACCTCTTTGCACCAGGGAAGACTGAATAAGCAGTCCCCTTGGGCTACCTTTTTTGACTCTAAGGAAGAGACCCTGCAAGGCTGCATCTGGCTGAAAATCACAAGGGGCTGGGAAGTGATACCTGGAAAGTCAGTGAAAGAGGCCACAGTGCCTAGGCTCCAAAGCCCAGGTAAGGCTTCGACAGTGCCCTGGAACGTGAAGGCACCCTCCTCAGCGCTATTTCCCCCATGTCTGCTCTGTAGCAGAGAGCTCTGGAGACTAGGTCTGTTCTGACTGGGAAACTGAGGCCCTGGGAGCAGAGCCATTGTTCTGGCGTCTTCACAGCCAAACACCTCTTGCACCAGGGAAGACTGAATAAGCAGTCCCTTGGGCTACCTTTTTTGACTCTAAGGAAGAGACCCTGCAAGGCTGCATCTGGCTGAAAATCACAAGGGGCTGGGAAGTGATACCTGGAAAGTCAGTGAAAGAGGCCACAGTGCCTAGGCTCCAAAGCCCAGGTAGGGCTTCGACAGTGCCAGGGAACGCCTCAAGGAACCCTCCTCAGAGCTATTTCCCCATGTCTGCTCTGTAGCAGAGAGCTCTGGAGACTAGGTAGGTCTGTTCTGACTGGGAAACTGAGGCCCTGGGAGCAGAGCCATTGTTCTGGCGTCTTCACAGCCAAACACCTCTTGCACCAGGGAAGACTGAATAAGCAGTCCCTTGGGCTACCTTTTTTGACTCTAAGGAAGAGACCCTGCAAGGCTGCATCTGGCTGAAAATCACAAGGGGCTGGGAAGTGATACCTGGAAAGTCAGTGAAAGAGGCCACAGTGCCTAGGCTCCAAAGCCCAGGTAAGGCTTCGACAGTGCCCTGGAACGTGAAGGCACCCTCCACAGCGCTTTTTCCCCATGTCTGCTCTGTAGCAGAGAGCTCTGGAGACTAGGTCTGTTCTGACTGGGAAACTGAGGCCCTGGGAGCAGAGCCATTGTTCTGGCGTCTCACAGCCAAACACCTCTTGCACCAGGGAAGACTGAATAAGCAGTCCCTTGGGCTACCTTTTTTGACTCTAAGGAAGAGACCCTGCAAGGCTGCATCTGGCTGAAAATCACAAGGGGCTGGGAAGTGATACCTGGAAAGTCAGTGAAAGAGGCCACAGTGCCTAGGCTCCAAAGCCCAGGTAAGGCTTCGACAGTGCCCTGGAACGTGAAGGCACCCTCCACAGCGCTTTTTCCCCATGTCTGCTCTGTAGCAGAGAGCTCTGGAGACTAGGTCTGTTCTGACTGGGAAACTGAGGCCCTGGGAGCAGAGCCATTGTTCTGGCGTCTCACAGCCAAACACCTCTTGCACCAGGGAAGACTGAATAAGCAGTCCCTTGGGCTACCTTTTTTGACTCTAAGGAAGAGACCCTGCAAGGCTGCATCTGGCTGAAAATCACAAGGGGCTGGGAAGTGATACCTGGAAAGTCAGTGAAAGAGGCCACAGTGCCTAGGCTCCAAAGCCCCGGGTAGGGCTTCCCCAGTGCCCTGGAACCTGAAGGAACCCTCCACAGAGCTATTTCCCCATGTCTGCTCTGTAGCAGAGAGCTCTGGAGACTAGGTCTGTTCTGACTGGGAAACTGAGGCCCTGGGAGCAGAGCCATTGTTCTGGCGTCTTCACAGCCAAACACCTCTTGCACCAGGGAAGACTGAATAAGCAGTCCCTTGGGCTACCTTTTTTGACTCTAAGGAAGAGACCCTGCAAGGCTGCATCTGGCTGAAAATCACAAGGGGCTGGGAAGTGATACCTGGAAAGTCAGTGAAAGAGGCCACAGTGCCTAGGCTCCAAAGCCCAGGTAAGGCTTCGACAGTGCCCTGGAACGTGAAGGCACCCTCCACAGAGCTTTTTCCCCATGTCTGCTCTGTAGCAGAGAGCTCTGGAGACTAGGTCTGTTCTGACTGGGAAACTGAGGCCCTGGGAGCAGAGCCATTGTTCTGGCGTCTTCACAGCCAAACACCTCTTGCACCAGGGAAGACTGAATAAGCAGTCCCTTGGGCTACCTTTTTTGACTCTAAGGAAGAGACCCTGCAAGGCTGCATCTGGCTGAAAATCACAAGGGGCTGGGAAGTGATACCTGGAAAGTCAGTGAAAGAGGCCACAGTGCCTAGGCTCCAAAGCCCAGGTAAGGCTTCGACAGTGCCCTGGAACGTGAAGGCACCCTCCACAGCGCTTTTTCCCCATGTCTGCTCTCTGTAGCAGAGAGCTCTGGAGACTAGGTCTGTTCTGACTGGGAAACTGAGGCCCTGGGAGCAGAGCCATTGTTCTGGCGTCTTCACAGCCAAACACCTCTTGCACCAGGGAAGACTGAATAAGCAGTCCCTTGGGCTACCTTTTTTTGACTCTAAGGAAGAGACCCTGCAAGGCTGCATCTGGCTGAAAATCACAAGGGGCTGGGAAGTGATACCTGGAAAGTCAGTGAAAGAGGCCACAGTGCCTAGGCTCCAAAGCCCAGGTAAGGCTTCGACAGTGCCCTGGAAGCGTGAAGGCACCCTCCTCAGAGCTATTTTCCCCATGTCTGCTCTGTAGCAGAGAGCTCTGGAGACTACTAGGTCTGTTCTGACTGGGAAACTGAGGCCCTGGGAGCAGAGCCATTGTTCTGGCGTCTTCACAGCCAAACACCTCTTGCACCAGGGAAGACTGAATAAGCAGTCCCTTGGGCTACCTTTTTTGACTCTAAGGAAGAGACCCTGCAAGGCTGCATCTGGCTGAAAATCACAAGGGGCTGGGAAGTGATACCTGGAAAGTCAGTGAAAGAGGCCACAGTGCCTAGGCTCCAAAGCCCCGGTAAGGGCTTCGACAGTGCCCTGGAACGTGAAGGCACCCTCCACAGAGCTATTTCCCCATGTCTGCTCTGTAGCAGAGAGCTCTGGAGACTAGGTCTGTTCTGACTGGGAAACTGAGGCCCTGGGAGCAGAGCCATTGTTCTGGCGTCTTCACAGCCAAACACCTCTTGCACCAGGGAAGACTGAATAAGCAGTCCCTTGGGCTACCTTTTTTTGACTCTAAGGAAGAGACCCTGCAAGGCTGCATCTGGCTGAAAATCACAAGGGGCTGGGAAGTGATACCTGGAAAGTCAGTGAAAGAGGCCACAGTGCCTAGGCTCCAAAGCCCCAGGTAAGGCTTCGACAGTGCCCTGGAACGTGAAGGAACCCTCCTCAGAGCTATTTCCCCATGTCTGCTCTGTAGCAGAGAGCTCTGGAGACTAGGTCTGTTCTGACTGGGAAACTGAGGCCCTGGGAGCAGAGCCATTGTTCTGGCGTCTTCACAGCCAAACACCTCTTGCACCAGGGAAGACTGAATAAGCAGTCCCTTGGGCTACCTTTTTTGACTCTAAGGAAGAGACCCTGCAAGGCTGCATCTGGCTGAAAAATCACAAGGGGCTGGGAAGTGATACCTGGAAAGTCAGTGAAAGAGGCCACAGTGCCTAGGCTCCAAAGCCCAGGTAAGGCTTCGACAGTGCCCTGGAACGTGAAGGCACCCTCCACAGCGCTTTTTCCCCATGTCTGCTCTGTAGCAGAGAGCTCTGGAGACTAGGTCTGTTCTGACTGGGAAACTGAGGCCCTGGGAGCAGAGCCATTGTTCTGGCGTCTTCACAGCCAAACACCTCTTGCACCAGGGAAGACTGAATAAGCAGTCCCTTGGGCTACCTTTTTTGACTCTAAGGAAGAGACCCTGCAAGGCTGCATCTGGCTGAAAATCACAAGGGGCTGGGAAGTGATACCTGGAAAGTCAGTGAAAGAGGCCACAGTGCCTAGGCTCCAAACCCAGGTAAGGGCTTCGACAAGGCCCTGGAACGTGAAGGAACCCTCCCTCAGCGCTTTTTCCCCATGTCTGCTCTGTAGCAGAGAGAGCTCTGGAGACTAGGTCTGTTCTGACTGGGAAACTGAGTCCCTGGGAGCAGAGCCATTGTTCTGGCGTCTTCACGTCTTCACAGCCAAACACCTCTCTTGCACCAGGGAAGACTGAATAAGCAGTCCCTTGGGCTACCTTTTTTTTTGACTCTAAGGAAGAGACCCTGCAAGGCTGCATCTGGCTGAAAATCACAAGGGGGCTGGGAAGTGATACCTGGAAAGTCAGTGAAAAAGAGGCCACAGTGCCTAGGCCCCAAAGCCCAGGTAAGGCTTCGACAGTGCCCTGGAACGTGAAGGAACCCTCCTCAGAGCTTTTTCCCCATGTCTGCTCTGTAGCAGAGAGCTCTGGAGACTAGGTCTGTTCTGACTGGGAAACTGAGGCCCTGGGAGCAGAGCCATTGTTCTGGCGTCTTCACAGCCAAACACCTCTTGCACCAGGGAAGACTGAATAAGCAGTCCCTTGGGCTACCTTTTTTGACTCTAAGGAAGAGACCCTGCAAGGCTGCATCTGGCTGAAAATCACAAGGGGCTGGGGAAGTGATACCTGGAAAGTCAGTGAAAGAGGCCACAGTGCCTAGGCTCCAAAAGCCCAGGTAAGGCTTCGACAGTGCCCTGGGAACGTGAAAGGCACCCTCCACAGCGCTATTTCCCCATGTCTGCTCTGTAGCAGAGAGCTCTGGAGACTAGGTCTGTTCTGACTGGGAAACTGAGGCCCTGGGAGCAGAGCCATTGTTCTGGCGTCTTCACAGCCAAAACACCTCTTGCACACAGGGAAGACTGAATAAGCAGTCCCTTGGGCTACCTTTTTTTTGACTCTAAGGAAGAGACCCTGCAAGGCTGCATCTGGCTGAAAATCACAAGGGGCTGGGAAGTGATACCTGGAAAGTCAGTGAAAGAGGCCACAGTGCCTAGGCTCCAAAGCCCAGGTAAGGCTTCGACAGTGCCCTGGAACGTGAAGGCACCCTCCACAGCGCTTTTTCCCCATGTCTGCTCTGTAGCAGAGAGCTCTGGAGACTAGGTCTGTTCTGACTGGGAAACTGAGGCCCTGGGAGCAGAGCCATTGTTCTGGCGTCTTCACAGCCAAACACACCTCTTGCACCAGGGAAGACTGAATAAGCAGTCCCTTGGGCTACCTTTTTTGACTCTAAGGAAGAGACCCTGCAAGGCTGCATCTGGCTGAAAATCACAAGGGGGGCTGGGAAGTGATACCTGGAAAGTCAGTGAAAGAGGCCACAGTGCCTAGGCTCCAAAGCCCAGGTAGGGCTTCGACAGTGCCCTGGAACGTGAAGGCACCCCTCCACAGCGCTTTTTCCCCATGTCTGCTCTGTAGCAGAGAGCTCTGGAGACTAGGTCTGTTCTGACTGGGAAACTGAGGCCCTGGGAGCAGAGCCATTGTTCTGGCGTCTTCACAGCCAAACACCTCTTGCACCAGGGAAGACTGAATAAGCAGTCCTTGGGCTACCTTTTTTTTGACTCTAAGGAAGAGACCCTGCAAGGCTGCATCTGGCTGAAAATCACAAGGGGCTGGGAAGTGATACCTGGAAAGTCAGTGAAAGAGGCCACAGTGCCTAGGCTCCAAAGCCCAGGTAAGGGCTTCGACAGTGCCCTGGAACGTGGAACGTGAAGGCACCCTCCACAGCGCTTTTTTCCCCATGTCTGCTCTGTAGCAGAGAGCTCTGGAGACTAGGTCTGTTCTGACTGGGGGAAACTGAGGCCCTGGGAGCAGAGCCATTGTTCTGGCGTCTTCACAGCCAAACACCTCTTGCACCAGGGAAGACTGAATAAGCAGTCCCTTGGGCTACCTTTTTTTTGACTCTAAGGAAGAGACCCTGCAAGGCTGCATCTGGCTGAAAATCACAAGGGGCTGGGAAGTGATACCTGGAAAGTCAGTGAAAGAGGCCACAGTGCCTAGGCTCCAAAGCCCAGGTAAGGCTTCGACAGTGCCCTGGAACGTGAAGGCACCCCTCCACAGCGCTTTTTCCCCATGTCTGCTCTGTAGCAGAGAGCTCTGGAGGAGACTAGGTCTGTTCTGACTGGGAAACTGAGGCCCTGGGAGCAGAGCCATTGTTCTGGCGTCTTCACAGCCAAACACCTCTTGCACCAGGGAAGGGAAGACTGAATAAGCAGTCCCTTGGGCTACCCTTTTTTGACTCTAAGGAAGAGAGACCCTGCAAGGCTGCATCTGGCTGAAAATCACAAGGGGCTGGGAAGTGATACCTGGAAAGTCAGTGAAAGAGGGCCACAGTGCCTAGGCTCCAAAGCCCAGGTAAGGCTTCGACAGTGCCCTGGAACGTCAAGGAACCCTCCTCAGAGCTATTTCCCCATGTCTGCTCTGTAGCAGAGAGCTCTGGAGACTAGGTCTCTGTTCTGACTGGGAAACTGAGGCCCTGGGAGCAGAGCCATTTGTTCTGGCGTCTTCACAGCCAAACACCTCTTGCACCAGGGAAGACTGAATAAGCAGTCCCTTGGGCTACCTTTTTTGACTCTAAGGAAGAGAGTGCCTAGGCTCCAAAGCCCAGGTAAGGCTTCGACAGTGCCCTGGAACGTGAAGGCACCCTCCACAGCGCTTTTTCCCCATGTCTGCTCTGTAGCAGAGAGCTCTGGAGACTAGGTCTGTTCTGACTGGGAAACTGAGGCCCTGGGAGCAGAGCCATTGTTCTGGCGTCTTCACAGCCAAACACCTCTTGCACCAGGGAAGACTGAATAAGCAGTCCCTTGGGCTACCTTTTTTGACTCTAAGGAAGAGACCCCTGCAAGGCTGCATCTGGCTGAAAATCACAAGGGGCTGGGAAGTGATACCTGGAAAAGTCAGTGAAGAGAGGCCACAGTGCCTAGGCTCCAAAGCCCAGGTAAGGCTTCGACAGTGCCCTGGAACGTGAAGGCACCCTCCACAGCGCTATTTTCCCCATGTCTGCTCTGTAGCAGAGAGCTCTGGAGACTAGGTCTGTTCTGACTGGGAAACTGAGGCCCTGGGAGCAGCAGAGCCATTGTTCTGGCGTCTTCACACAGCCAAACACACCTCTTGCACCAGGGAAGACTGAATAAGCAGTCCCTTGGGCTACCTTTTTTGACTCTAAGGAAGAGACCCTGCAAGGCTGCATCTGGCTGAAAATCACAAGGGGCTGGGAAGTGATACCTGGAAAGTCAGTGAAAGAGGCCACAGTGCCTAGGCCCCAGCACCAGGGTAGGGCTTCCCCAAGGCCCTGGAAACGTCAAGGCAACCCTCCTCAGAGCTATTTCCCCATGTCTGCTCTGTAGCAGAGAGCTCTGGAGACTAGGTCTGTTCTGACTGGGAAAAACTGAGGCCCTGGGAGCAGAGCCATTGTTCTGGCGTCTTCACAGCCAAACACCTCTTGCACCAGGGAAGACTGAATAAGCAGTCCCTTGGGCTACCTTTTTTGACTCTAAGGAAGAGACCCTGCAAGGCTGCATCTGGCTGAAAATCACAAGGGGCTGGGAAGTGATACCTGGAAAAGTCAGTGAAAGAGGAGGCCACACAGTGCCTAGGCTCCAAAGCCCCAGGTAAGGCTTCGACAGTGCCCTGGAACGTGAAGGCACCCTCCCCAGCGCTTTTTTCCCCATGGCTGCTCTGTAGCAGAAGAGCTCTGGAGACTAGGTCTGTTCTGCTGGGAAACTGAGGCCCTGGGAGCAGAGCCATTGTTCTGGCGTCCTTCACAGCCAAACACCTCTTTGCACCAGGGAAGACTCTCGAATAAGCAGTCCCTTGGGCTACCCTTTTTTGACTCTAAGGAAGAGAACCTGCAAGGCTGCATCTGGCTGAAAATCACAAGGGGCTCGGAAAAGTGATACCTGGAAAGTCAGTGAAAGATAGGCCACAGTGCCTACCCCTCCAAACCCAGGTAAGGCTTCTCGTGATAGGCCCGGGAGCATGAGCCATTTGGACGTCTGGCGTGTACTTCATTGCAACCCAGAAAGTAGAACCTCTTGCATACCATAAAAAGGACTGAATAAGCAGTCCCTTGGGCCCACCTTTTTTTGTAGACTCTTAAGGGAAATGAATGGTCCCCAAGCCAAGGCTGCACTCTGCTTGACACAAGGCGTGGAATAAGTGATACCTGGAAAGATCATCTGAGGGAAAGAGGCCACGTCCCTAGGCCTCCAAAGCCCTGATGTAACCCTGTCGACAACGTGCCCTGGAAAGTTGAAGCACCTCCACACAACGGTTTTTCCCCAATGTCTTGCTCTAGTCGTGCCTAGAGAAGCTCTCGGAGTGGAGGTCCGCGTCTGTGGCTGGAGTAAACTCAAGGCCCCTGGAGTGAGCAGAGCCCATCTGTGCCATTGTTCTGTGCGTTTCACACAGCCAAACATGACCATTGCAACAGGGAAGTGGGAGATATAAGCAGATTGGGCCTTACCGTAGTAGACTCTAAGGAAAGATAGAACCTGGCATCGTAAGCTGGCATCTGGCTGTAGAGTATCACATGGGGCTGGGAATTGATACTGTGAAAGTCAGTGAAATCTATAAGGACCACAGTGCCTAGGCCCAAAGCTAACCGGTAGATTTCCCCAAGGCAGAGGATGCTCCAAGGAACCTGTCACTCAGGGTGGTAAATTTCCACCAATGTCCTGGTAGCATTGAGCTCCTCTGAAGTTAGGTTGTTCTCTCGCCCGACTGGGAAAAGCTGAGGGCACCGGGAAGCAAGAATCCATTTGTACTTGGCGTCTTCACAGCCAATCACCTCTTGCGCTCCAGGGAAGACATGAATAAGGCAGTTATCCCTTGGGATATCCTATTTTTGAGGATTCTAAGAGGAAGGAGACCCTGCAAGGCTGCTCATTTGGACTGAAATTCACAAGGGGCTTGGGATAGTGATACCTGGAAACAATGGTCAGTGAAAGAAGCCACTGTTCCTAGGCACTCCTGCACCCCGGTAGGGCTTTCCACAGGCCCATGCGAGCCTTCCAAAGAAAACCCTCTTCTCAGAGCTATTTCCCCCCCCCCATGTTCTCATTTCCTAGCAAAGAGCTCTGGTGACTAGGTTACTGTTCTGACATGGGAGAACTGAGGCCCTGGGAGCAAGAGCAATTGTTCTGGCTTCTTCACAGCCACAAACACCTCCCCAACAGGGAAAAAAGGACTGAATAAGCAGTCCCCCAATTCCCCTACCCCTTTTGACTCTAAGGAAGAGACCCCTGCAAGGCTGCTCATCTGGCATGACAAATCTACAAGGGGCTGAGGAAAGTGGATACCTGCACAAACGTCAGTGAGAAAGAGGCCAACTAGTCCCTAGTGGGCCCCAGCATCCGGGTAGGTTCCCCAAGGCAGGGAGGCCCACAAAGTAAAAACCCTCCACCAGAGCTATTTCCACCAATGTGACGGCATCTGTAGCAGAGAGCTCTGGCTCCCACTAGGTCTGTGTTCTGACCTGGAAACTGAGATGCCCTGCGATAGCAGAGCCCTCTGTTCTGGAAGTCTTCACAACAAAAACACCTCTTTGACACCTAGAGGAAGGACTGAATAAAGGCAGTACCCTTTGGGCTAAACTCTTTTTGACTCTAAGGAAGAGACCCTGCTAGGCTGCATCTTGAGCTGAATAATCCACAATGGGCCGAGGATTTTCAGGCAGTCAGATACATGGATATAATCAGTGAAAGAGGCCACAGTGCCTATAGGCCCAGCACCCCCCCGGTAATGCTTCCCTCAAAGGCCAGAGGAGACTCAAGGAAACCATCCCTCCTCAGAGCTATTTTCCCCATATCTGCTCTGTCATCCGCACTCGGAGAGCTCTTGGAGACTAGGTCTGTTTCTGGACTGGGAAACTGAGGCCCCTGGGAGCGCAGAAGAGCCATTATTTGGGCGTTGCTTCACAGTCCCAAACACCGCTTTGCAGCAGGGAAGACTGAATAAGCATGTCCTTGGGCTACTTTTTTGACTCTAAGGAAGAGACCCAGCGCAAGGCTGCATCTGGCTGAAGCAAATACAAGGGCTGGCGAAGTGATACCTGGAAAGTCAAGTGAAAGAGGCCACAGTGCCTAGGCTCCAAAGCCCCCAAGTAAGGCGCTTTCGACAGTGCCCTGGAACCAACGTGAAGGCACCCTCCACAGCGCTTTTTCCCCTCATGTTTGCTCTGTAGCAGCAGAGCTCTGGAGACTAGGTCCTGTTCTGACTGGGAAAATGAGGGCCCTGGGAGCAGAGCCATTGTTCTGGCGTCTTTTCACAGCCAAAAACCTCTGTGCACCAGGGAAGAAGAAAATAAGCAGTCCCTTGGGCTACGTTTTTTTGACTCTAAGGAAGAGACCCTGCAAGGCTGCATCTGGCTGAAAATCACAAGGGGCTGGGAAGTGATACCTGGAAAGAGTCAAGTGAAAGAGGCCACAGTTAGCCTAGGCTCCAGCACCCAGGTACAGGCTTTCGACAGTGCCCAGGGAAAGATCAAGGAAGGGCCACCCTCAGAGCTCTTTTTTCCCATGGTCTGACTCTGTAGCAGAGAGCTCTGGAGAGACTAGGTGTAGTTCTGAACTGGGAAACAAGAGGCCATGGGAGCAGAGCATTGGTTCTGGCTGATCGCTCCACAGCCTCAAACAACTCTTTTGCACCAGGGAAGACCTGAATAAGCAGTCCCGTGCGCGGCTCTACCTTTTTTGAATCTAAGGAAATAGACCCTGCAAGGCTGCATCTGGCACGCTCTGAAACCTCACAAGGGGCTGGGAAAGTGATACCTGGAAAATTCAGTGAAAGAGGCCACTCAGTGCCTAGGCCCTAAGCTACCAGGGTAAGGGCTTCTCCCCAAAGTGCAGGGGAGCCTGCTCCACGGAACACATCCTCAGAGCTATTTCTTCCATGTCTGCTCTGGTAGCAGAGAGCTCTGGAGGATTAGGTCGCAGTTCTGAATCTGCGGAAACTGAGGGCCTGGGAGCAGAGCCATTGTTCTGGCGGTTTTCTTCACAGCCAAACAGACATCTTTTTATTGCACCAGGGAAGACTGAATAAGCAGTGTCCCTTGGGCTACCTTTTTTTGACTCTTAAGGAAGAGACCCTGCAAGGGCTGAATCTGGCTGAGAAAAATCACTCAAGGGGGCCTGGGAAGTGATACTTGGAAAGTCAGTGAAAAGAGGCCACAGTGCCTAGGCCCCATGCTCGCCGGGGTAGGGGCTTCCCATAGGGGCAGGGTTAGCCTCAAGGAAACTCTCCTCAGAGCTATTTCCCTATGTCTGCTCTGTAGCAGAGAGGATATGGAGTACTAGGTTCTGTTATGACTGGGAAACTGACGGCCACTGGGAGCAGAGCCATTGTTCTGGGCGTCTTCACAGCCTCAAACATTCTCTTGCACCAGGGGAAGACTGAATATGCAGTCCCTTGGGCTACCTTTTTTGACTCTAAGGACTCTAAGGGAGGCCACAGTGCCTAGGCTCCAAAGCCCAGGTAAGGCTTCGACAGTGCCCTGGGAACGTGAAGGGAACCCTCCACAGCGCTTTTTTTTCCACATGTCTGCTCTGTAGCAGAGAGCTCTGGAGACTAGGTCTGTTCTGACTGGGAAACTGAGGCCCTGGGAGCAGAGCCATTGTTCTGGCGTCTTCACAGCCAAACACCTCTTGCACCAGGGAAGACTGAATAAGCAGTCCCTTGGGCTACCTTTTTTTTGACTCTAAGGAAGAGACCCTGCAAAGGCTGCATCTGGCTGAAAAATCACAAGGGGCTGGGAAGTGATACCTGGAAAGTCAGTGAAAGAGGCCACAGTGCCTAGGCTCCAAAGCCCAGGTAAGGCTTCGACAGTGCCCTGGAACCTCAAGGCAACCCTCCACAGAGCTTTTTCCCCATGTGTCTGCTCTGTAGCAGAGAGCTCTGGAGACTAGGTCTGTTCTGACTGGGAAACTGAGGCCCTGGGAGCAGAGAGCCATTGTTCTGGCGTCTTCACAGCCAAACACCTCTTGCACCAGGGAAGACTGAATAAGCAGTCCCTTGGGCTACCTTTTTTGACTCTAAGGAAGAGACCCTGCAAGGCTGCATCTGGCTGAAAATCACAAGGGGCTGGGAAGTGATACCTGGAAAGTCAGTGAAAGAGGCCACAGTGCCTAGGCTCCAAAGCCCAGGTAAGGCTTCGACAGTGCCCTGGAACGTGAAGGCACCCTCCACAGCGCTTTTTCCCCATGTCTGCTCTGTAGCAGAGAGCTCTGGAGACTAGGTCTGTTCTGACTGGGAAACTGAGGCCCTGGGAGCAGAGCCATTGTTCTGGCGTCTTCACAGCCAAACACCTCTTGCACCAGGGAAGACTGAATAAGCAGTCCCTTGGGCTACCTTTTTTGACTCTAAGGAAGAGACCCTGCAAGGCTGCATCTGGCTGAAAATCACAAGGGGCTGGGAAGTGATACCTGGAAAGTCAGTGAAAGAGGCCACAGTGCCTAGGCTCCAAAGCCCCGTAAGGCTTCGACAGTGCCCTGGAACGTGAAGGCACCCTCCACAGAGCTTTTTTCCCATGTCTGCTCTGTAGCAGAGAGCTCTGGAGACTAGGTCTGTTCTGACTGGGAAACTGAGGCCCTGGGAGCAGAGCAATTGTTCTGGCATCTTCACAGCCAAACACCTCTTGCACCAGGGAAGACTGAATAAGCAGTCCCTTGGGCTACCTTTTTTTTTTTTGACTCTAAGGAAGAGACCCTGCAAGGCTGCATCTGGCTGAAAATCACAAGGGGCTGGGAAGTGATACCTGGAAAGTCAGTGAAAGAGGCCACAGTGCCTAGGCTCCAAAGCCCAGGTAAGGCTTCGACAGTGCCCTGGAACGTGAAGGCACCCTCCACAGCGCTTTTTCCCCATGTCTGCTCTGTAGCAGAGAGCTCTGGAGACTAGGTCTGTTCTGACTGGGAAACTGAGGCCCTGGGAGCAGAGCCATTGTTCTGGCGTCTTCACAGCCAAACACCTCTTGCACCAGGGAAGACTGAATAAGCAGTCCCTTGGGCTACCTTTTTTTGACTCTAAGGAAGAGACCCTGCAAGGCTGCATCTGGCTGAAAATCACAAGGGGCTGGGAAGTGATACCTGGAAAGTCAGTGAAAGAGGCCACAGTGCCTAGGCTCCAAAGCCCAGGTAAGGCTTCGACAGTGCCCTGGAACGTGAAGGCACCCTCCTCAGAGCTTTTTCCCCATGTCTGCTCTGTAGCAGAGAGCTCTGGAGACTAGGTCTGTTCTGACTGGGAAACTGAGGCCCTGGGAGCAGAGCCATTGTTCTGGCGTCTTCACAGCCAAACACCTCTTGCACCAGGGAAGACTGAATAAGCAGTCCCTTGGGCTACCTTTTTTGACTCTAAGGAAGAGACCCTGCAAGGCTGCATCTGGCTGAAAATCACAAGGGGCTGGGAAGTGATACCTGGAAAGTCAGTGAAAGAGGCCACAGTGCCTAGGCCCCAGCACCCAGGTAGGGCTTCCCAGTGCCAGGGAGCCTCAAGGAACCCTCCTCAGAGCTATTTCCCCATGTCTGCTCTGTAGCAGAGAGCTCTGGAGACTAGGTCTGTTCTGACTGGGAAACTGAGGCCCTGGGAGCAGAGCCATTGTTCTGGCGTCTTCACAGCCAAACACCTCTTGCACCAGGGAAGACTGAATAAGCAGTCCCTTGGGCTACCTTTTTTGACTCTAAGGAAGAGACCCTGCAAGGCTGCATCTGGCTGAAAATCACAAGGGGCTGGGAAGTGATACCTGGAAAGTCAGTGAAAGAGGCCACAGTGCCTAGGCTCCAAAGCCCAGGTAAGGCTTCGACAGTGCCCTGGAACGTGAAGGCACCCTCCACAGCGCTTTTTCCCCATGTCTGCTCTGTAGCAGAGAGCTCTGGAGACTAGGTCTGTTCTGACTGGGAAACTGAGGCCCTGGGAGCAGAGCCATTGTTCTGGCGTCTTCACAGCCAAACACCTCTTGCACCAGGGAAGACTGAATAAGCAGTCCCTTGGGCTACCTTTTTTGACTCTAAGGAAGAGACCCTGCAAGGCTGCATCTGGCTGAAAATCACAAGGGGCTGGGAAGTGATACCTGGAAAGTCAGTGAAAGAGGCCACAGTGCCTAGGCTCCAAAGCCCAGGTAAGGCTTCGACAGTGCCCTGGAACGTGAAGGCACCCCCTCCACAGAGCTATTTCCCCATGTCTGCTCTGTAGCAGAGAGCTCTGGAGACTAGGTCTGTTCTGACTGGGAAACTGAGGCCCTGGGAGCAGAGCCATTGTTCTGGCGTCTTCACAGCCAAACACCTCTTGCACCAGGGAAGACTGAATAAGCAGTCCCTTGGGCTACCTTTTTTGACTCTAAGGAAGAGACCCTGCAAGGCTGCATCTGGCTGAAAATCACAAGGGGCTGGGAAGTGATACCTGGAAAGTCAGTGAAAGAGGCCACAGTGCCTAGGCTCCAAAGCCAGGTAAGGCTTCGACAGTGCCCTGGAACGTGAAGGCACCCTCCACAGCGCTTTTTCCCCATGTCTGCTCTGTAGCAGAGAGCTCTGGAGACTAGGTCTGTTCTGACTGGGAACTGAGGCCCTGGGAGCAGAGCCATTGTTCTGGCGTCTTCACAGCCAAACACCTCTTGCACCAGGGAAGACTGAATAAGCAGTCCCTTGGGCTACCTTTTTTGACTCTAAGGAAGAGACCCTGCAAGGCTGCATCTGGCTGAAAATCACAAGGGGCTGGGAAGTGATACCTGGAAAGTCAGTGAAAGAGGCCACAGTGCCTAGGCTCCAAAGCACCAGGTAGGGCTTCGACAGTGCCCTGGAACGTGAAGGCACCCTCCACAGAGCTTTTTCCCCATGTCTGCTCTGTAGCAGAGAGCTCTGGAGACTAGGTCTGTTCTGACTGGGAAACTGAGGCCCTGGGAGCAGAGCCATTGTTCTGGCGTCTTCACAGCCAAACACCTCTTGCACCAGGGAAGACTGAATAAGCAGTCCCTTGGGCTACCTTTTTTGACTCTAAGGAAGAGACCCTGCAAGGCTGCATCTGGCTGAAAATCACAAGGGGCTGGGAAGTGATACCTGGAAAGTCAGTGAAAGAGGCCACAGTGCCTAGGCTCCAAAGCCCAGGTAAGGCTTCGACAGTGCCCTGAACGTGAAGGCACCCTCCACAGCGCTTTTTTCCCCATGTCTGCTCTGTAGCAGAGAGCTCTGGAGACTAGAGACTAGGTCTGTTCTGACTGGGAAACTGAGGCCCTGGAGCAGAGCCATTGTTCTGGCGTCTTCACAGCCCAAACACCTCTTGCACCAGGGAAGACTGAATAAGCAGTCCCTTGGGCTACCTTTTTTGACTCTAAGGAAGAGACCCTGCAAGGCTGCATCTGGCTGAAAATCACAAGGGGCTGGGAAGTGATACCTGGAAAGTCAGTGAAAGAGGCCACAGTGCCTAGGCTCCAAAGCCAGGGTAAGGCTTCGACAGTGCCCTGGAACGTGAAGGCACCCTCCTCAGCGCTTTTTCCCCATGTCTGCTCTGTAGCAGAGAGCTCTGGAGACTAGGTCTGTTCTGACTGGGAAACTGAGGCCCTGGGAGCAGAGCCATTGTTCTGGCGTCTTCACAGCCAAACACCTCTTGCACCAGGGAAGACTGAATAAGCAGTCCCTTGGGCTACCTTTTTTGACTCTAAGGAAGAGACCCTGCAAGGCTGCATCTGGCTGAAAATCACAAGGGGCTGGGAAGTGATACCTGGAAAGTCAGTGAAAGAGGCCACAGTGCCTAGGCTCCAAAGCCCAGGTAGGGCTTCGACAGTGCCCTGGAACGTGAAGGAACCCTCCTCAGAGCTATTTCCCCATGTCTGCTCTGTAGCAGAGAGCTCTGGAGACTAGGTCTGTTCTGACTGGGAAACTGAGGCCTGGGGAGCAGAGCCATTGTTCTGGCGTCTTCACAGCCAAACACCTCTTGCACCAGGGAAGACTGAATAAGCAGTCCCTTGGGCTACCTTTTTTGACTCTAAGGAAGAGACCCTGCAAGGCTGCATCTGGCTGAAAATCACAAGGGGCTGGGAAGTGATACCTGGAAAGTCAGTGAAAGAGGCCACAGTGCCTAGGCTCCAAAGCCCAGGTAAGGCTTCGACAGTGCCCTGGAACGTGAAGGCACCCTCCACAGCGCTTTTTCCCCATGTCTGCTCTGTAGCAGAGAGCTCTGGAGACTAGGTCTGTTCTGACTGGGAAACTGAGGCCCTGGGAGCAGAGCCATTGTTCTGGCGTCTTCACAGCCAAACACCTCTTGCACCAGGGAAGACTGAATAAGCAGTCCCTTGGGCTACCTTTTTTTTGACTCTAAGGAAGAGACCCTGCAAGGCTGCATCTGGCTGAAAATCACAAGGGGCTGGGAAGTGATACCTGGAAAGTCAGTGAAAGAGGCCACAGTGCCTAGGCTCCAGCAGCCCAGGTAAGGGCTTCCCCAAGGCCCTGGGAACTGAAGGAACCCTCCTCAGAGCTATTTCCCCATGTCTGCTCTGTAGCAGAGAGCTCTGGAGACTAGGTCTGTTCTGACTGGGAAACTGAGGCCCTGGGAGCAGAGCCATTGTTCTGGCGTCTTCACAGCCAAACACCTCTTGCACCAGGGAAGACTGAATAAGCAGTCCCTTGGGCTACCTTTTTTGACTCTAAGGAAGAGACCCTGCAAGGCTGCATCTGGCTGAAAATCACAAGGGGCTGGGAAGTGATACCTGGAAAGTCAGTGAAAGAGGCCACAGTGCCTAGGCTCCAAAGCCCAGGTAAGGCTTCGACAGTGCCCTGGAACGTGAAGGCACCCTCCTCAGAGCTTTTTCCCCATGTCTGCTCTGTAGCAGAGAGCTCTGGAGACTAGGTCTGTTCTGACTGGGAAACTGAGGCCCTGGGAGCAGAGCCATTGTTCTGGCGTCTTCACAGCCAAACACCTCTTGCACCAGGGAAGACTGAATAAGCAGTCCCTTGGGCTACCTTTTTTGACTCTAAGGAAGAGACCCTGCAAGGCTGCATCTGGCTGAAAATCACAAGGGGCTGGGAAGTGATACCTGGAAAGTCAGTGAAAGAGGCCACAGTGCCTAGGCTCCAAAGCCCAGGTAAGGCTTCGACAGTGCCCTGGAACGTGAAGGCACCCTCCAGCAGCGCTATTTTCCCCATGTCTGCTCTGTAGCAGAGAGCTCTGGAGACTAGGTCTGTTCTGACTGGGAAACTGAGGCCCTGGGAGCAGAGCCATTGTTCTGGCGTCTTCACAGCCAAACACCTCTTGCACCAGGGAAGACTGAATAAGCAGTCCCTTGGGCTACTTTTTTGACTCTAAGGAAGAGACCCTGCAAGGCTGCATCTGGCTGAAAATCACAAGGGGCTGGGAAGTGATACCTGGAAAGTCAGTGAAAGAGGCCACAGTGCCTAGGCTCCAAAGCCCAGGTAAGGCTTCGACAGTGCCCTGGAACGTGAAGGCACCCTCCCACAGCGCTTTTTCCCCATGTCTGCTCTGTAGCAGAGAGCTCTGGAGACTAGGTCTGTTCTGACTGGGAAACTGAGGCCCTGGGAGCAGAGCCATTGTTCTGGCGTCTTCACAGCCAAACACCTCTTGCACCAGGGAAGACTGACTGAATAAGCAGTCCCTTGGGCTACCTTTTTTGACTCTAAGGAAGAGACCCTGCAAGGCTGCATCTGGCTGAAAATCACAAGGGGCTGGGAAGTGATACCTGGAAAGTCAGTGAAAGAGGCCACAGTGCCTAGGCTAGGCTCCAAAGCCCAGGTAAGGCTTCGACAGTGCAGGGAACGTGAAGGCACCCTCCTCAGCGCTTTTTCCCCATGTCTGCTCTGTAGCAGAGAGCTCTGGAGACTAGGTCTGTTCTGACTGGGAAACTGAGGCCCTGGGAGCAGAGCCATTGTTCTGGGCGTCTTCACAGCCAAACACCTCTTGCACCAGGGAAGACTGAATAAGCAGTCCCTTGGGCTACCTTTTTTGACTCTAAGGAAGAGACCCTGCAAGGCTGCATCTGGCTGAAAATCACAAGGGGCTGGGAAGTGATACCTGGAAAGTCAGTGAAAGAGGCCACAGTGCCTAGGCTCCAAAGCCCAGGTAGGGCTTCCCCACAGTGCCCTGGAACGTGAAGGAACCCTCACAGAGCTATTTTCCCCATGTCTGCTCTGTAGCAGAGAGCTCTGGAGACTAGGTCTGTTCTGACTGGGAAACTGAGGCCCTGGGAGCAGAGCCATTGTTCTGGCGTCTTCACAGCCAAACACCTCTTGCACCAGGGAAGACTGAATAAGCAGTCCCTTGGGCTACCTTTTTTGACTCTAAGGAAGAGACCCTGCAAGGCTGCATCTGGCTGAAAATCACAAGGGGCTGGGAAGTGATACCTGGAAAGTCAGTGAAAGAGGCCACAGTGCCTAGGCTCCAAAGCCCAGGTAAGGCTTCGACAGTGCCCTGGAACGTGAAGGCACCCTCCACAGCGCTTTTTCCCCATGTCTGCTCTGTAGCAGAGAGCTCTGGAGACTAGGTCTGTTCTGACTGGGAAACTGAGGCCCTGGGAGCAGAGCCATTGTTCTGGCGTCTTCACAGCCAAACACTCTTGCACCAGGGAAGACTGAATAAGCAGTCCCTTGGGCTACCTTTTTTGACTCTAAGGAAGAGACCCTGCAAGGCTGCATCTGGCTGAAAATCACAAGGGGCTGGGAAGTGATACCTGGAAAGTCAGTGAAAGAGGCCCACAGTGCCTAGGCTCCAAAGCCCAGGTAAGGCTTCGACAGTGCCCTGGAACGTGAAGGCACCCTCCACAGCGCTTTTTCCCCATGTCTGCTCTGTAGCAGAGAGCTCTGGAGACTAGGTCTGTTCTGACTGGGAAACTGAGGCCCTGGGAGCAGAGCCATTGTTCTGGCGTCTTCACAGCCAAACACCTCTTGCACCAGGGAAGACTGAATAAGCAGTCCCTTGGGCTACCTTTTTTGACTCTAAGGAAGAGACCCTGCAAGGCTGCATCTGGCTGAAAATCACAAGGGGCTGGGAAGTGATACCTGGAAAGTCAGTGAAAGAGGCCACAGTGCCTAGGCTCCAAAGCCCAGGTAAGGCTTCGACAGTGCCCTGAACGTGAAGGCACCCTCCACAGCGCTTTTTCCCCATGTCTGCTCTGTAGCAGAGAGCTCTGGAGACTAGGTCTGTTCTGACTGGGAAACTGAGGCCCTGGGAGCAGAGCCATTGTTCTGGCGTCTTCACAGCCAAACACCTCTTGCACCAGGGAAGACTGAATAAGCAGTCCCTTGGGCTACCTTTTTTGACTCTAAGGAAGAGACCCTGCAAGGCTGCATCTGGCTGAAAATCACAAGGGGCTGGGAAGTGATACCTGGAAAGTCAGTGAAAGAGGCCACAGTGCCTAGGCTCCAAAGCCCAGGTAAGGCTTCGACAGTGCCCTGGAACGTGAAGGCACCCTCCACAGCGCTTTTTCCCCATGTCTGCTCTGTAGCAGAGAGCTCTGGAGACTAGGTCTGTTCTGACTGGGAAACTGAGGCCCTGGGAGCAGAGCCATTGTTCTGGCGTCTTCACAGCCAAACACCTCTTGCACCAGGGAAGACTGAATAAGCAGTCCCTTGGGCTACCTTTTTTGACTCTAAGGAAGAGACCCTGCAAGGCTGCATCTGGCTGAAAATCACAAGGGGCTGGGAAGTGATACCTGGAAAGTCAGTGAAAGAGGCCACAGTGCCTAGGCTCCAAAGCCCAGGTAAGCTTCGACAGTGCCCTGGAACGTGAAGGCACCACAGCGCTTTTTCCCCATGTCTGCTCTGTAGCAGAGAGCTCTGGAGACTAGGTCTGTTCTGACTGGGAAACTGAGGCCCTGGGAGCAGAGCCATTGTTCTGGCGTCTTCACAGCCAAACACCCTCTTGCACCAGGGAAGACTGAATAAGCAGTCCCTTGGGCTACCTTTTTTGACTCTAAGGAAGAGACCCTGCAAGACTGCATCTGGCTGAGAA
>JAGTYA010000254.1:0-34169 GCA_024291935.2 Okapia johnstoni | reverse complement strand
GTCTGTTAAGAAGCCCTCTCTGCTCCCGAGCACACATGGGGCAATAGCTCTGAGGAGGGTTCCTTGAGGTTCCCTAGCTTGGGGAAAACCAACTTGGTCGGTGGGGTGCCTAGGCACTGTGGCCTCTTCCACTGACTTTCCAGGTAGCACTTACAGCCCCTTGTGATTTTCAGCCAAAGGCAGCCTGGCAGTGTCTCTTCCTTAGAGTCATAAAAGGTAGCCCAAGGGAGTGCTTCTTCAATCTTCCCTGGTGCAAGAGGTGTTTGGCTGTTAAGACGCCACAACAATGGGTTTGCCTCCAGCCCTGAGTTTCCTGGTCAGATTAGGCCTAGTCTCCAGAGCTCACTTCTACATAGCAGACATGTGGGAAAGCACTGTAGAGGTCGCCTTCACTTTCCAGGGCATTGTCAAAGCCTTAATTGTGTGGTGGGCCCTACTCGCTATGGCCGCTACAAACTGACTTCCCAGGTATCATTCCCAGCCCCATGTGATTTTCAGCCAGAGGACTGCGTGGCAGTCTCTCTTCCATTAAGGAAGCAAAGGCAGCCCAAGGTACTGCTTTTTCCATCCTCCCTCGAAAAGCAAGTGTTGGACTCTTCAGAAGCCTCTACAATGTGTCTGCTCCAAGGGCTTCAGTTTCCCAGTCAGACCAGAACTAGTTTCAAGATCTCTCTGTTACAGAGCACACATGGGGCAATATCTCTGAGGAGGGTGCCTTGAAGTTCCCGGGCTTCGGGAAGCCATACCCAGGCTGTGGGACCTAGGCACTATGGCGCCTACCACTGACTTTCCAGGTAGCACTTTCCAGCCCCTTGTGATTTTCAGCCCCAAGGCAGCCTGGCATGGTATCTTCCTTAGAGTCATAATAGGTAGCCCTAGGGAGTGCTTATTCAATTCTCCCTGGTGCAACAGGTGTCTGGCTGTTAAGAAGCCACAACAGTGGGTTTGCCTCCAGGCCTCAGTTTCCTAGTCAGTCCAGGCTTAGTTTCCAGAGCTCCGTGCTACAGAGCAGACATGTGGACAAAGCGCTGTGAAGGGTGCCTTCATGTTCCAGGGCACTGTCGAAGACATACCCGGGCACTGGTCCCTAATTCCTATGGCCCCTACAAGCATACTTCCCAGGTAGCAGTACCTAGCCCCATGTGATTTTCAGCCAGAGGGCGGCGTGGCAGGATCTCTTCCATGGAGGGAGCAAAGGCAGCCCAAGGCACTGCTTTTGCCATCCTCCCTCGAACAGCAAGTGTTGGGGTGTTCAGAAGCCCCTACAATGGTTCTGTTCCCAGTGCCTCAGTAACCCAGTCAGACCAGGCATTATGTCCAGACCTCTCTGTTACACAGAAGACATGTGGAAAAAGCACGGTGGAGGATGCCTTCACGTTCCAGGGCACTGTCGAAGCCTTACCGAGGCGGTGGGCCGTAATTCCTATGGCCCCTACAAACATACTTCCCAGGTAGCAGTTCCTAGGCCCATGTGATTTTCAGCCTGATGGTGGCGTGGCAGGGTCTCTTCCATGGAGTGAGCAAAGGCAGCAAAAGGTATTGCTTTCTCCATCCTACCTCGAACAGCAAGTGTTGGGCTGTTCAGTAGCCCCTACAATGGGTCTGCTCTCAGGGCCTCAGTTTCCCAGTCAGAACAGACCTAGTCTCAGGAGTTCTCTGTTACAGAGCACACATGGGGCAATAGCTCTGAGGAGGGTTCCTTGAGGTTCCCTGGCTTGGGGAAGCCCTACCCGGGTGGTGGGGCCTAGGCACTGTGGCGTCTTCCACTGACTTTCCAGGTAGCAATTTCAAACCCCTTGTGATTTTCAGCCAAAGGCACACTGGCAGGTTCTCTTCCTTAGAGTCATAAAAGGTAGCCCAAGGGAGTGCTTATTCAATCTTCCTTGGTGCAAGAGTTGTTTGGCTGTTAATACGCCACAACAATGGGTTTGCCTCCAGGCCTCAGTTTCCCAGTCAGACCAAGACTAATCTCCAGAGCTCTCTGCTACAGAGCAGACATGTGGAAAAAGCGCTGTGGAGGGTGCCTTCATGTTCCAGGGCACTGTCGAAGACATACCCGGGCACTGGTCCCTAATTCCTATGGCCCCTACAAGCATACTTCCCAGGTAGCAGTACCTAGCCCCATGTGATTTTCAGCCAGAGGGCGGCGTGGCAGGATCTCTTCCATGGAGGGAGCAAAGGCAGCCCAAGGCACTGCTTTTGCCATCCTCCCTCGAACAGCAAGTGTTGGGGTGTTCAGAAGCCCCTACAATGGTTCTGTTCCCAGTGCCTCAGTAACCCAGTCAGACCAGGCATTATGTCCAGACCTCTCTGTTACAGAGAAGACATGTGGAAAAAGCGTGGTGGAGGATGCCTTCACGTTCCAGGGCACTGTCGAAGCCTTACCGAGGCGGTGGGCCGTAATTCCTATGGCCCCTACAAACATACTTCCCAGGTAGCAGTTCCTAGGCCCATGTGATTTTCAGCCTGATGGTGGCGTGGCAGGGTCTCTTCCATGGAGTGAGCAAAGGCAGCAAAAGGTATTGCTTTCTCCATCCTACCTCGAACAGCAAGTGTTGGGCTGTTCAGTAGCCCCTACAATGGGTCTGCTCTCAGGGCCTCAGTTTCCCAGTCAGAACAGACCTAGTCTCAGGAGTTCTCTGTTACAGAGCACACATGGGGCAATAGCTCTGAGGAGGGTTCCTTGAGGTTCCCTAGCTTGGGGAAAACCAACTTGGTCGGTGGGGTGCCTAGGCACTGTGGCCTCTTCCACTGACTTTCCAGGTAGCACTTACAGCCCCTTGTGATTTTCAGCCAAAGGCAGCCTGGCAGTGTCTCTTCCTTAGAGTCATAAAAGGTAGCCCAAGGGAGTGCTTCTTCAATCTTCCCTGGTGCAAGCGGTGTTTGGGCTGTTAAGAAGCCACAACAATGGGTCTGCTCCCAGGCCCTCAGTTTCCCTGTCATACAAGGCCTAGTCTCCAGAGTTCTCTGCTAAAGAGCAGACATGGGGAAAAAGCGCTGTGGAGGGAGCCTTCACGTTCCAGGGCACTGTCGAAGCCTTACCCTGGAAGTGGGACTAGGCACTATGGCCCTGACAAACTGACTTTCCAGGTAGCACTTCCCAGCCCCTTGTGATTTTCAGCCCCAAAGCAGCGTTTCAGGGTCTCTTCCTTAGAGTCATAAAAGGCAGCCCAAGGGAGTGCTTATTCAATCTTCCCTGGTGCAAAGCAGGTGTTTGGTTGTTAAGACGCCACAACAATGGGTTTGCCTTCAGGGCCTCAGTTTCCCAGTCAGACCAGGCCTAGTCTCCAGAGCTCTCTGCTACAGAGCAGACATGGGGAAAAAGCGCTGTGGAGGGTGCCTTCACGTTCCCCCGGCCCTGGGAAAGCCCTACCCTGGGCTTTGGGGGGCCTAGGCACTATGGCCCCTACAAACTGACTTTCCAGGTAGCACTTCCCAGCCCTTTGCGATTTCAGCCACAAAGCAGCCTGGCAGGGTCTCTTCTTTTGGAGTCATAAAAGGTAGCCCAAGGGAGTGCTTATTCATTCTTCCCTGGTGCAAGAGGTGTTTGTCTGTTAAGAAGCCCACAACAATGGGTCTGCTCCCAGGGCCTCAGTTTCCCAGTCAGAACAGACCTAGTCTCAAGAGCTCTCTGCTACAGAGCACACATGGGGGAAAATAGCTCTGTGGAGGGTTCCTTGAGGTTCACTGGCACTGGGGAAAGCCCTTCCCGGCGGAGTGGACTAGGCACTGTGGCCTCTTTCACTGACTTTCCAGGTAGCACTTTCCAGCCCCTTGTGATTTTCAGCCAAAGGGCAGCCAGGCAGGGTCTCTTCCTTACAGTCAGTAAAAGGTAGCCCAAGGGAGTGCTTATTCAATCTTCCCTCCCTGCAAGAGTTGTTTGGGTGTTAAGAGCCACAACCACAATGGGTTTGCTCCCAGGGGTTTCAGTTTCCCCAGTCAGACCATGCCTAGTCTCCAGAGCTCTCTGCTACAGAGCAGACATGTGGAAAATGCGCTGTGGAGGGTGCCTTCACGTTCCACGGCACTGTCGAAGCCTTACCCTGGGCTTTGGGATCTAGGCACTATGGCCCCTACAACTGCCTTTCCAGGTAGCACTTTACAGCCCCTTGTGATTTTCAGCCAAAGGCAGCCTGGCAGTGTGTCTTCCTTAGAGTCATAAAAAAGGTAGCCCAAGGGAGTGCTTATTCAATCTTCCCTGGTTCAAGAGGTTTTTTCCTGTGAAGAAGCCCAACAATGGGTCTGCTCCCAGGGCCTCAGTTTCCCAGTCAGAACAGACATAGTCTCAAGAGCTCTCTGCTACAGAGCACACATGGGGGCAATAGCTCTGAGGAGGCATGTTCCTTGAGGTTCCCTGGCTTGGGGAAGCCCTACCCGGGCGGTGGGGCCTAGGCACTGTGGCCTCTTCCACTGACTTTCCAGGTAGCACTTTCCAGCCCCTTGTGATTTTCAGCCAAACGCAGCCAGACAGGGTCTCTTCCTTAGAGTCATGAAAGGTAGCCCAAGGGAGTGCTTATTCAGTCTTCCCTGGTGCAAGAGAGTGTTTTTGGCTGTTAAGACACCAAAACAATGGGTTTGCCTCCAGGCCTCAGTTTCCCATCAGACAAGGCCTAATCTCCAGAGCTCTCTGCTACAGAGCAGACATGTGGAAAAAAGCACACTGGAGGGTGCCTTCACTTTTCAGGGCACTGTCGAAGCCGTACCTGGGCTTTGGGACCTAGGCACTATGGCCCCTACACCTGAATTTCCAGGTAGCACTTTCCAGCTCTTTGTGATTTTCAGCCAAAGGCAGCCTGGCAGGGTCTCTTCCTTAGAGTCATAAAAGCTAGCCCAAGGGAGTGCTTTTTCAATCTTTCCTGTTGCAAGAGGTGTTTGGCTGTTAAGACGCCACAACAGTGGGTGTGCCTCCCCAGGCCTCAGTTTCCCAGTCAGACAGAGGCAGAGTCTCCAGAACTCTCTGCTACAGAGCAGACATGTGGAAAAAGCACAGTGGAAGGTGCCTTCACGTTCCAGGGCACTGTCCAAGCCTTACCTGCGCTTTGGGACCTAGGCACTATGGCCCCTACAACTGAATTTCCAGGTAGCACTTCCCAACCCCTTTTGATTTTCAGCCTCAAAGCAGCGTTTCAGGGTCGCTTCCTTAGAGTCATAAAAGGTAGCCCAAGGGAGTGCTTATTCAATCTTCCCTGGTGCAAGAGGTGTTTGGCTGTTAAGACGGCACAACAATGGGTTTGCCTCCAGGCCTCAGTTTCCCATTCATACCAGGCATAGTCTCCAGAGCTCTCTGCAACAGAGCAGACATGTGGAAAAAGCGTTGTGGAGGGTGCCTTCACGTTCAAGGGCACTGTCGAAGGCTTATCTGTGCTTTGGGGGACCTAGGAACTATATACCCTACAACTGAATTTCCAGGTAGCACTCCCAGCCCCTTTTGATTTTAAGCCCCAAAGCAGCGTTTCAGGGTCTCTTCTTTAGAGCCATAAAAGGTAGCCCAAGGGAGTGCTTATTCAATCTTCCCTGGTTGAAGTGGTGTTTTGTCTGTGAAGAACCCACAACAATGGGTCTTTTCCAAGGGCATCAGTTTCCCAGTCAGAAGAAACCTAGTTTCAAGAGATCTCTGCTACAGAGCAGCACACACAAGGGCAATAGCTCTCTGAGGAGTGTTCCTTGAGGTTCCCTGGGTTGGGGAAGCCCGACCCGGGCGCTGGGGCCTAGGCACTGTGGCCTCTTCCACTGACTTTCCAGGTAGCACTTTCCAGCCCTTTGTGATTTTCAGTCAAAGGCAGCCTGGCAGGATCTCTTCCTTCGAGTCATAAAAGGTAGCCCAAGGCAGTGCTTATTCAATCTTCCCTGGTTCAAGAGGAGTTTGGCCATTAAGATGGCACAACAATGGGTTTCACTGCAGGCCTCAGTTTCCCAGTTAGGCCAGGACTAGTCACCAGAGCTCTCTGCTACTGAGTAGACATGTGGAAAAAGCGCTGTGGAGGGTGCCTTCACGTTCCAGGGCACTGTCCAAGTCTTACCGGCACTTTGGGACCTAGGCACTATGGCCCCTAAAACTGAATTTCCAGGTAGCACTTCCCAGCCCCTTTTGATTTTCAGCCCCAAGGCAGCCTGGCAGTGTCTCTTCTTAGAGTCATAAAAGGTAGCCCAAGGGAGTGCTTATTCAATCTTCCCTGGTGCAACAGGTGTTTGGCTGTTAAGAATACACAACAATGTGTTTGCCTCCAGGCCTCAGTTTCACATTCAGACCAGGCCTAGTATCCAGAGGTCTCTGCTACAGAGCAGACATGTGGAAAAAAGCGCTGTGGAGGGTGCCTTCACGTTCCAGGGCACTGTGGAAGCCTTACCTGGGCTTTGGGACCTAGGCACTATGGCCCCTACAACTTACTCTCCACGGAGCACTTTCCAGCCCCTTGTGATTTCAGCCCCAAAGCAGCGTATCAGGGTCTCTTCCTTAGAGTCATAAAAGGTAGCCCAAGGGAGTGCTTATTCAATCTTCCCTGGTGCAAGAGGTTTTTGTCTCCTAAGAAGCCACAACAATGGGTGTGTTCCCAGTTCCTCAGTTTCCCAGTCAGAACAGACCTAGTCTCAAGAGCTCTCTGCTACAGAGCACACATGGGGTAATAGCTCTGAGGAGTGTTCCTTGAGGTTCCCTGGCTTGGGGAAGCCCTATCCGGGCGCTTGGGCCTAGGCACTGTTGTCTCTTCCACTGATTTTCCAGGTAGCACTTTCCAGCCCCTTGTGATTTTCAGCCAAAGGCAGCCTGGCAAGGTCTCTTCCTTAGACTCATAAAAGGTAGCCCAAGGGAGTGCTTATTCAATCTTCCCAGGTGAAAGAGGTGTTTGGCTCTTAAGACACCAAAACAATGGGTTTGCCTCCAGGCCTCAGTTTCCCATTCAGACCAGGCCTAGTCTCCAGAGATCTCTGCTACAGAGTAGACATGTGGAAAAAGCGCTGTGGAGGGTGCCTTCATGTTCCAGCGCCCTGTTGAAGCCTTACCTGGAATTTGGGACATAGGCACTATGGCCCCAAGAACTGACTTTCCAGGTAGCACTTCCCAGCCCGTTTTGATTTTCAGCCCCAAAGCAGCGTTTCAGGACCTCTTCCTTAGAGTCATAAAAGGTAGCCCAAGGGAGGGCTTATTCAATCTTCCCTGGTTCAAGAGGTGTTTGTCTGTTAAGAAGGCACAACAATGGGTTTACTTCCAGGCCTTAGTTTCTTTGTCAGAAAAGGCCTTATCACCAGAGCTCCCTGCTACAGATCAGACATGTGGAAAAAGTGCTGTGGAGGGTGCCTTCACGTTCCAGGGCACTGTCGAAGCCTTACCTGGGCTTTGGTACCTAGGCACTATGGCCCCTACAACTGACTTCCCAGGTAGCACTTCCCTGCCCCTTGTGATTTTCAGCCCCAAAGCAGCGTTTCAGGGTCTCTTCCTTAGAGTCATAAAAGGTAGCCAAAGGGAGTGCTTATTCAATCTTCCCTGGTGCAAGAGGTGTTTGTCTGTGAAGAAGTGACAACAATGGGTCTGCTCCCAGGGCCTCAGTTTCCCAGTCAGAACAGATCTAGTCTCAAGAGCTCTCTGCTACAGTGCACACATGGGGCAATAGCTCTGAGAAGGGTTCCTTGAGGTTCCCTGGCTTGGGGAAGCCCTAGCCGGGTGGTGGGGCCTAGGCACTGTGGCCACTTCCACTGACTTTCCAGGTAGCACTTTCCAGCCCCTTGTGATTTTCAGCCAAACGCACCCAGACAGGGTCTCTCCTTAGAGTCATAAAAGGTAGCCCAAGGGAGTGCTTATTCAGTCTTCCCAGGTGCAAGAAATGTTTGGCTGTTAAGACACCAAAACAATGGGTTTGCCTCCAGGCCTCAGTTAACCATCAGACAAGGCCAAATCTCCAGAGCTCTCTGCTACAGAGCAGACATGTGGAAAATGCGCACTGGAGGGTGCCTTCACTTTTCAGGGCACTGTCGAAGCCGTACCTGGGCTTTGGGACCTAGGCACTATGGCCCCTACACCTGAATTTCCAGGTAGCACTTTCCAGCACCTTGTGATTTTCAGCCAAAGCAGCCTGGCAGGGTGTCTTCCTTAGAGTCAAAAAAGGTAACCCAAGGGAGTGCTTATTCAATCTTCCCTGGTGCAAGAGGTGTTTTTCTGTGAAGAAGTGACAACAATAAGTCTGCTCCAAGGGCCTCAGTTTCCCAGTCAGAATAGATCTAGTCTCAAGTGCTCTCTGCTACAGAGCACACATGGGGCAGTAGTTCTGCAGAGTGTTCCTTGAGGTTCCCTGACTTGGGGAAGCCCTACCCGGGCACTGGGGCCTAGGCAATGAGGCCTCTTCCTCTGACTTCCAGGAAGCACTCTCAAGCCCCTTGTGATTTTCAGCCCCAAAGCAGCGTTTCAGGGTCTCTTCCTTAGAGTCATAAAAGGTAGCCCAAGGGAGTGCTTATTCAATCTTCCCTGGTGCAAGAGGTGTTTGGCTGTTAAGATGCCACAACAATGGGTTTCCATCTAGGCCTCAGTTTCCCAGTCAGACCAGGCCTAGTCTACAGAGCTCTCTGCTACAGAGCAGACATGTGGAAAAAGCGCTGTTGAGGGTGCCTTCACGTTCCAGGGCACTGTCGAAGCCTTACCTGGGCTTTGGGACCTAGGCACTATGGCCCCTACAACTGAATTTCCAGGTAGCACTTCCCAGCCCCTTGTGATTTTCAGCCCCAAAGCAGCGTTTCAGGGTCTCTTCTTTAGAGTCATAAAAGGTAGCCCAAGTGAGTGCTTATTCAATCTTCCCTGGTGCAAGAGGTGTTTGGCTGTTAAGACGCCACAACACTGGGTCTGCTCTCAGGGCCTCAGTTTCCCAGTCAGAACAGACTTAGTCTCAACAGCTCTCTGCTACAGAGCACACATGGGGCAATAGCTCTGAGGAGGGTTCCTTGAGGTTCCCTGGCTTGGGGAAGCCCTACCCAGTCGGTGGTGCGCCTAGGTACTGTGGCCTCTACCACTGACTTTCCAGGTAGCTCTTTCCAGCCCGTTGTGATTTTCAGCCGAAGGCAGCATGGCAGTGTCTCTACCTTAGAGTCATAAAAGGTAGACCAAGCGAGTGCGTATTCAATCTTCCCTGGTGCAAGAGGTGTTTGTCTGTTAAGAATCCACAACAATGGGTTTGCCTCCAGGCCTCAGTTTCCTAGTCAGACCAGGCCTTATCTCCAGAGCTCTCTGCTACATAGCAGACATGTGGAAAAAGCGCTGTGGAGGGTGCTTTCACGTTCCAGGGCACTGTAGAAGCCTCTCCAGGGCGGTGGGCCCCAATTCCTATGGCCTCTATAAACATACTTCCCAGGTAGCAGTGCCTAGCCCCATGTGATTTTCAGCCTGAGGGCTGCGTGGCAGGATCTCTTGCATAGAGGGAGTAAAGGCAGCAGAAGGTGTTGCTTTTTCGATCCTCCCTTGAACCGCAAGTGTGGGGCTGTTCAGAAGGCCCTACAATGTGTCTGCTCCGAAGGCCTCAGTTTCCCAGTCAGAACAGATCTAGTCTCAAGAGCTCTCTGCTACAGTGCACACATGGGGCAATAGCTCTGAGGAGGGTTCCTTGAGGTTCCCTGGCTTGGGGAAGCCCTAGCTGGGTGGTGGGGCCTAGGCACTGTGGCCTCTTCCACTGACTTTCCATGTAGCACTTTCCAGCACTTTGTGATTTTCAGCCAAAGGCAGCCTGGCAGGGTCTCTTCCTTAGAGTCATAAAAGCTAGCCCAAGGGAGTGCTTATTCAATCTTTCCTGGTGCAAGAGGTGTATGGCTGTTAAGACGCCACAACAACTGGTTTGCCTCCAAGCCTCCGTTTCCCAGTCAGACCAGGCCTAGTCTCCAGACCTCTCTGCTCCAGAGCAAACATGTGGAAAAAGCGCTCTGGAGGGTGCCTTCACGTTCCAGGGCACTGTCGAATTCTTACCTGGGCTTTGGGACCTAGGCACTATGACCCCTACAACTGACTTTCCAGGTAGCACTTCCCACCCCTTGTGATTTTCAGCCCCAAAGCAGCGTTTCAGGGTCTCTTCCTTAGTGTCATAAAAGGTAGCCCAAGGGAGTGCTTATTCAATCTTCCGTGGTGCAAGCGGTGTTTGTCTGTGAAGAAGCCACATCAATGGGTCTGCTCCCAGGGCCTCAGTTTCCCAGTCATACAAGGCCTAGTCTCCAGAGTTCTCTGCTAAAAAGCAAACATGGGGAAAAAGCCCTGTGGAGGGAGCCTTCACGTTCCAGGGCACTGTCGAAGCCTTACCTGGGCTTTGGGACCTAGGCACTATGGCCCCAACAACTGACTTTCCAGGTAGCACTTCCCAGCCCCTTTTGATTTTCAGCCCCAAAGCAGCGTTTCATGGTCTCTTCCTTAGAGTCATAAATGGTAGCCCAAGGGAGTGCTTATTCAAACTTCCCTGGTGCAACAGGTGTATGGTTGTTAAGACGCCGCAACAATGGGTTTGCCTTCAGGCCACAGTTTGCCATTCAGACCAGGCCTAGTCTCCAGAGCTCTCTGCTACAAAGCAGACATGTGGAAAAAGCGCTGTGGAGGGTGCCTTCACGTTCCAGGGCCCTGTCAAAGCCTTACCTGGGCTTTGGGTCCTAGGCACTATGGCCCCTACAAGTGATTTATCAGGTAGCACTTCCCAGCACTTTGCGATTTCAGCCACAAAGCAGCTTTTCAGGGTCTCTTCCTTAGATTCATAAAAGGTAGCCCAAGGGATTGCTTATTCAATCTTCCCTGGTGCAAGAGGTGTTTGTCTGTGAAGAAGCCACAACAATGGGTCTGCTCCCAGCGCCTCAGTTTCCCAGTCAGAACAGACCTAGTCTCAAGAGCTCTCTGCTACAGAGCACACATGGGGGGTATAGCTCTAGGGAGTGTTCCCTGAGGTTCACTGGCTTGGGGAAGCCCTTCCCGGGCAGAGGGGACGAGGCACTGTGGGCTCTTTCACTGACTTTCCAGGTAGCACTTTCCAGCCCCTTGTGATTTTCAGCCAAAGGCAGCCAGGCAGGGTCTCTGCCTTACAGTCATAAAAGGTAGCCCAAGGAGTGCTTATTCAATCTTCCCAGGTGCAAGAGTTGGTTGGCGGTTAAGACACAAACACAATGGGTTTGCCTCGAGGTTTCAGTTTCCCATTCAGACCATGCCTAGTCTCCAGAGCTCTCTGGTACAGAGCAGACATGTGGAAAATGCGCTGTGGAGGGTGCCTTCACGTTCCACGGCACTGTCGAAGCCTTATCTGGGCTTTTGGGATCTAGGCACTATGGCCCCTACAACTGCCATTCCAGGTAGCACTTTACAGCTCCTTGTGATTTTCAGCCAAAGGCAGCCTGGCAGTGTGTCTTCCTTAGAGTCATAAAATGTAGCCCAAGGGAGTGCTTATTCAATCTTCCCTGGTGCAAGAGGTGTTTTCCTGTGAAGAAGTGACAACAATGGGTCTGCTCCCAGGGCCTCAGTTTCCCAGTCAGAACAGACATAGTCTCAAGTGCTCTCTGCTACAGAGCACATATGGGGCAGTAGCTCTGAGGCGTGTTCCTTGAGGTTCCCTGGATTGGGGAAGCCCTACACGGGTGGTGGGGACTAGGCACTGTGGCCTCTTCCACTGACTTTCCAGGTAGCACTTTCCAGCCCCTTGTGATTTTCAGCCAAACGCACCCAGACAGGGTCTCTACTTAGAGTCATGAAAGGTAGCCCAAGGGAGTGCTTATTCAGTCTTCCCAGGTGCAAGAGATGTTTGGCTGTTGTTAAGACACCAAAACAATGGGTTTGCCTCCAGGCCTCAGTTAACCATCAGACAAGGCCAAATCTCCAGAGCTCTCTGCTACAGAGCAGACATGTGGAAAATGCGCACTGGAGGGTGCCTTCACTTTTCAGGGCACTGTCGAAGCCGTACCTGGGCTTTGGGCCCTAGGCACTATGGCCCCTACACCTGAATTTCCAGGTAGCACTTTCCAGCACTTTGTGATTTTCAGCCAAAGGCAGCCTGGCAGGGTCTCTTCCTTAGAGTCATAAAAGCTAGCCCAAGGGAGTGCTTTTTCAATCTTTCCTGGTGCAAGAGGTGTTTGGCTGTTAAGACGCCACAACAGTGGGTGTGCCTCCAGGCCTCAGTTTCCCAGTCAGACCAGGCAGAGTCTCCAGAACTCTCTGCTACAGAGCAGACATGTGGAAAAAGCACAGTGGAAGGTGCCTTCACGTTCCAGGGCACTGTCCAAGCCTTACCTGCGCTTTGGGACCTAGGCACTATGGCCCCTACAACTGAATTTCCAGGTAGCACTTCCCAACCCCTTTTGATTTTCAGCCTCAAAGCAGCGTTTCAGGGTCGCTTCCTTAGAGTCATAAAAAGGTAGCCCAAGGGAGCGCTTATTCAATCTTCCCTGGAGCAAGAGGTGTTTGGCTGTTAAGACGGCACAACAATGGGTTTTGCCTCCAGGCCTCAGTTTCCCATTCATACCAGGAATAGTCTCCAGAGCTCTCTGCAAGAGAGCAGACATGTGGAAAAAGCGTTGTGGAGGGTGCCTTCACGTTCTAGGGCACTGTCGAAGGCTTATCTGTGCTTTGGGACCTAGGAACTATATACCCTACAACTGAATTTCCAGGTAGCACTTCCCAGCCCCTTTTGATTTTCAGCCTCAAAGCAGCGTTTCAGGGTCGCTTCCTTAGAGTCATAAAAGGTAGCCCAAGGGAGTGCTTATTCAATCTTCCCTGGTGCAAGAGGTGTTTGGCTGTTAAGACGGCACAACAATGGGTTTGCCTCCAGGCCTCAGTTTCCCATTCATACCAGGCATAGTCTCCAGAGCTCTCTGCAACAGAGCAGACATGTGGAAAAAGCGTTGTGGAGGGTGCCTTCACGTTCAAGGGCACTGTCGAAGGCTTATCTGTGCTTTGGGACCTAGGAACTATATACCCTACAACTGAATTTCCAGGTAGCACTTCCCAGCCCCTTTTGATTTTAAGCCCCAAAGCAGCGTTTCAGGGTCTCTTCTTTAGAGCCATAAAAGGTAGCCCAAGGGAGTGCTTATTCAATCTTCCCTGGTTGAAGTGGTGTTTGTCTGTGAAGAACCCACAACAATGGGTCTTTTCCAAGGGCATCAGTTTCCCAGTCAGAAGAAACCTACTTTCAAGAGATCTCTGCTACAGAGCACACAAGGGGCAATAGCTCTGAGGAGTGTTCCTTGAGGTTCCCTGGGTTGGGGAAGCCCGACCCGGGCGCTGGGGCCTAGGCACTGTGGCCTCTTCCACTGACTTTCCAGGTAGCACTTTCCAGCCCTTTGTGATTTTCAGTCAAAGGCAGCCTGGCAGGATCTCTTCCTTCAAGTCATAAAAGGTAGCCCAAGGCAGTGCTTATTCAATCTTCCCTGGTTCAAGAGGAGTTTGGCCGTTAAGATGGCACAACAATGGGTTTCACTGCAGGCCTCAGTTTCCCAGTTAGGCCAGGACTAGTCACCAGAGCTCTCTGCTACTGAGTAGACATGTGGAAAAAGCGCTGTGGAGGGTGCCTTCACGTTCCAGGGCACTGTCCAAGTCTTACCGGCACTTTGGGACCTAGGCACTATGGCCCCTAAAACTGAATTTCCAGGTAGCACTTCCCAGCCCCTTTTGATTTTCAGCCCCAAGGCAGCCTGGCAGTGTCTCTTCTTAGAGTCATAAAAGGTAGCCCAAGGGAGTGCTTATTCAATCTTCCCTGGTGCAACAGGTGTTTGGCTGTTAAGAATACACAACAATGTGTTTGCCTCCAGGCCTCAGTTTCACATTCAGACCAGGCCTAGTATCCAGAGGTCTCTGCTACAGAGCAGACATGTGGAAAAAGCGCTGTGGAGGGTGCCTTCACGTTCCCGGGCACTGTGGAAGCCTTATCTGGGCTTTGGGACCTAGGCACTATGGCCCCTACAACTTACTCTCCACGGAGCACTTTCCAGCCCCTTGTGATTTTCAGCCCCAAAGCAGCGTATCAGGGTCTCTTCCTTAGAGTCATAAAAGGTAGCCCAAGGGAGTGCTTATTCAATCTTCCCTGGTGCAAGAGGTATTTGTCTCCTAAGAAGCCACAACAATGGGTGTGTTCCCAGTTCCTCAGTTTCCCAGTCAGAACAGACCTAGTCTCAAGAGCTCTCTGCTACAGAGCACACATGGGGTAATAGCTCTGAGGAGTGTTCCTTGAGGTTCCCTGGCTTGGGGAAGCCCTATCCGGGCGCTTGGGCCTAGGCACTGTTGTCTCTTCCACTGATTTTCCAGGTAGCACTTTCCAGCCCCTTGTGATTTTCAGCCAAAGGCAGCCTGGCAGGGTCTCTTCCTTAGACTCATAAAAGGTAGCCCAAGGGAGTGCTTATTCAATCTTCCCAGGTGAAAGAGGTGTTTGGCTCTTAAGACACCACAAACAATGGGTTTGCCTCCAGGCCTCAGTTTCCCATTCAGACCAGGCCTAGTCTCCAGAGATCTCTGCTACAGAGCAGACATGTGGAAAAAGCGCTGTGGAGGGTGCCTTCATGTTCCAGCGCCCTGTTGAAGCCTTACCTGGAATTTGGGACATAGGCACTATGGCCCCAAGAACTGACTTTCCAGGTAGAACTTCCCAGCCCGTTTTGATTTTCAGCCCCAAAGCAGCGTTTCAGGACCTCTTCCTTAGAGTCATAAAAGGTAGCCCAAGGGAGGGCTTATTCAATCTTCCCTGGTTCAAGAGGTGTTTGTCTGTTAAGAAGGCACAACAATGGGTTTACTTCCAGGCCTCAGTTTCTTTGTCAGACAAGGCCTTATCACCAGAGCTCCCTGCTACAGATCAGACATGTGGAAAAAGTGCTGTGGAGGGTGCCTTCACGTTCCAGGGCACTGTCGAAGCCTTACCTGGGCTTTGGTACCTAGGCACTATGGCCCCTACAACTGACTTCCCAGGTAGCACTTCCCTGCCCCTTGTGATTTTCAGCCCCAAAGCAGCGTTTCAGGGTCTCTTCCTTAGAGTCATAAAAGGTAGCCAAAGGGAGTGCTTATTCAATCTTCCCTGGTGCAAGAGGTGTTTGTCTGTGAAGAAGCCACAACAATGGGTCTGCTCCCAGCGCCTCAGTTTCCCAGTCAGAACAGACCTAGTCTCAAGAGCTCTCTGCTACAGAGCACACATGGGGTAATAGCTCTAGGGAGTGTTCCCTGAGGTTCACTGGCTTGGGGAAGCCCTTCCCGGGCAGAGGGGACGAGGCACTGTGGGCTCTTTCACTGACTTTCCAGGTAGCACTTTCCAGCCCCTTGTGATTTTCAGCCAAAGGCAGCCAGGCAGGGTCTCTGCCTTACAGTCATAAAAGGTAGCCCAAGGAGTGCTTATTCAATCTTCCCAGGTGCAAGAGTTGGTTGGCGGTTAAGACACAACCACAATGGGTTTGCCTCGAGGTTTCAGTTTCCCATTCAGACCATGCCTAGTCTCCAGAGCTCTCTGGTACAGAGCAGACATGTGGAAAATGCGCTGTGGAGGGTGCCTTCACGTTCCACGGCACTGTCGAAGCCTTATCTGGGCTTTTGGGATCTAGGCACTATGGCCCCTACAACTGCCATTCCAGGTAGCACTTTACAGCTCCTTGTGATTTTCAGCCAAAGGCAGCCTGGCAGTGTGTCTTCCTTAGAGTCATAAAATGTAGCCCAAGGGAGTGCTTATTCAATCTTCCCTGGTTCAAGAGGTTTTTTCCTGTGAAGAAGTGACAACAATGGGTCTGCTCCCAGGGCCTCAGTTTCCCAGTCAGAACAGACATAGTCTCAAGTGCTCTCTGCTACAGAGCACATATGGGGCAGTAGCTCTGAGGCGTGTTCCTTGAGGTTCCCTGGATTGGGGAAGCCCTACACGGGTGGTGGGGACTAGGCACTGTGGCCTCTTCCACTGACTTTCCAGGTAGCACTTTCCAGCCCCTTGTGATTTTCAGCCAAACGCACCCAGACAGGGTCTCTACTTAGAGTCATGAAAGGTAGCCCAAGGGAGTGCTTATTCAGTCTTCCCAGGTGCAAGAGATGTTTGGCTGTTAAGACACCAAAACAATGGGTTTGCCTCCAGGCCTCAGTTAACCATCAGACAAGGCCAAATCTCCAGAGCTCTCTGCTACAGAGCAGACATGTGGAAAATGCGCACTGGAGGGTGCCTTCACTTTTCAGGGCACTGTCGAAGCCGTACCTGGGCTTTGGGCCCTAGGCACTATGGCCCCTACACCTGAATTTCCAGGTAGCACTTTCCAGCACTTTGTGATTTTCAGCCAAAGGCAGCCTGGCAGGGTCTCTTCCTTAGAGTCATAAAAGCTAGCCCAAGGGAGTGCTTTTTCAATCTTTCCTGGTGCAAGAGGTGTTTGGCTGTTAAGACGCCACAACAGTGGGTGTGCCTCCAGGCCTCAGTTTCCCAGTCAGACCAGGCAGAGTCTCCAGAACTCTCTGCTACAGAGCAGACATGTGGAAAAAGCACAGTGGAAGGTGCCTTCACGTTCCAGGGCACTGTCCAAGCCTTACCTGCGCTTTGGGACCTAGGCACTATGGCCCCTACAACTGAATTTCCAGGTAGCACTTCCCAACCCCTTTTGATTTTCAGCCTCAAAGCAGCGTTTCAGGGTCGCTTCCTTAGAGTCATAAAAGGTAGCCCAAGGGAGCGCTTATTCAATCTTCCCTGGAGCAAGAGGTGTTTGGCTGTTAAGACGGCACAACAATGGGTTTGCCTCCAGGCCTCAGTTTCCCATTCATACCAGGAATAGTCTCCAGAGCTCTCTGCAAGAGAGCAGACATGTGGAAAAAGCGTTGTGGAGGGTGCCTTCACGTTCTAGGGCACTGTCGAAGGCTTATCTGTGCTTTGGGACCTAGGAACTATATACCCTACAACTGAATTTCCAGGTAGCACTTCCCAGCCCCTTTTGATTTTCAGCCTCAAAGCAGCGTTTCAGGGTCGCTTCCTTAGAGTCATAAAAGGTAGCCCAAGGGAGTGCTTATTCAATCTTCCCTGGTGCAAGAGGTGTTTGGCTGTTAAGACGGCACAACAATGGGTTTCCTCCAGGCCTCAGTTTCCCATTCATACCAGGCATAGTCTCCAGAGCTCTCTGCAACAGAGCAGACATGTGGAAAAAGCGTTGTGGAGGGTGCCTTCACGTTCAAGGGCACTGTCGAAGGCTTATCTGTGCTTTGGGACCTAGGAACTATATACCCTACAACTGAATTTCCAGGTAGCACTTCCCAGCCCCTTTTGATTTTAAGCCCCAAAGCAGCGTTTCAGGGTCTCTTCTTTAGAGCCATAAAAGGTAGCCCAAGGGAGTGCTTATTCAATCTTCCCTGGTTGAAGTGGTGTTTGTCTGTGAAGAACCCACAACAATGGGTCTTTTCCAAGGGCATCAGTTTCCCAGTCAGAAGAAACCTACTTTCAAGAGATCTCTGCTACAGAGCACACAAGGGGGGGGCATAGCTCTGAGGAGTGTTCCTTGAGGTTCCCTGGGTTGGGGAAGCCCGACCCGGGCGCTGGGGCCTAGGCACTGTGGCCTCTTCCACTGACTTTCCAGGTAGCACTTTCCAGCCCTTTGTGATTTTCAGTCAAAGGCAGCCTGGCAGGATCTCTTCCTTCAAGTCATAAAAGGTAGCCCAAGGCAGTGCTTATTCAATCTTCCCTGGTTCAAGAGGAGTTTGGCCGTTAAGATGGCACAACAATGGGTTTCACTGCAGGCCTCAGTTTCCCAGTTAGGCCAGGACTAGTCACCAGAGCTCTCTGCTACTGAGTAGACATGTGGAAAAAGCGCTGTGGAGGGTGCCTTCACGTTCCAGGGCACTGTCCAAGTCTTACCGGCACTTTGGGACCTAGGCACTATGGCCCCTAAAACTGAATTTCCAGGTAGCACTTCCCAGCCCCTTTTGATTTTCAGCCCCAAGGCAGCCTGGCAGTGTCTCTTCTTAGAGTCATAAAAGGTAGCCCAAGGGAGTGCTTATTCAATCTTCCCTGGTGCAACAGGTATTTGTCTCCTAAGAAGCCACAACAATGGGTGTGTTCCCAGTTCCTCAGTTTCCCAGTCAGAACAGACCTAGTCTCAAGAGCTCTCTGCTACAGAGCACACATGGGGTAATAGCTCTGAGGAGTGTTCCTTGAGGTTCCCTGGCTTGGGGAAGCCCTATCCGGGCGCTTGGGCCTAGGCACTGTTGTCTCTTCCACTGATTTTCCAGGTAGCACTTTCCAGCCCCTTGTGATTTTCAGCCAAAGGCAGCCTGGCAGGGTCTCTTCCTTAGACTCATAAAAGGTAGCCCAAGGGAGTGCTTATTCAATCTTCCCAGGTGAAAGAGGTGTTTGGCTCTTAAGACACCACAACAATGGGTTTGCCTCCAGGCCTCAGTTTCCCATTCAGACCAGGCCTAGTCTCCAGAGATCTCTGCTACAGAGCAGACATGTGGAAAAAGCGCTGTGGAGGGTGCCTTCATGTTCCAGCGCCCTGTTGAAGCCTTACCCTGGAATTTGGGACATAGGCACTATGGCCCCAAGAACTGACTTTCCAGGTAGAACTTCCCAGCCCGTTTTGATTTTCAGCCCCAAAGCAGCGTTTCAGGACCTCTTCCTTAGAGTCATAAAAGGTAGCCCAAGGGAGGGCTTATTCAATCTTCCCTGGTTCAAGAGGTGTTTGTCTGTTAAGAAGGCACAACAATGGGTTTACTTCCAGGCCTCAGTTTCTTTTGTCAGACAAGGCCTTATCACCAGAGCTCCCTGCTACAGATCAGACATGTGGAAAAAGTGCTGTGGAGGGTGCCTTCACGTTCCAGGGCACTGTCGAAGCCTTACCTGGGCTTTGGTACCTAGGCACTATGGCCCCTACAACTGACTTCCCAGGTAGCACTTCCCTGCCCCTTGTGATTTTCAGCCCCAAAGCAGCGTTTCAGGGTCTCTTCCTTAGAGTCATAAAAGGTAGCCAAAGGGAGTGCTTATTCAATCTTCCCTGGTGCAAGAGGTGTTTGTCTGTGAAGAAGCCACAACAATGGGTCTGCTCCCAGGGCCTCAGTTTCCCAGTCAGAACAGATCTAGTCTCAAGAGCTCTCTGCTACAGTGCACACATGGGGCAATAGCTCTGAGGAGGGTTCCTTGAGGTTCCCTGGCTTGGGGGAAGCCCTAGCCGGGTGGTGGGGCCTAGGCACTGTGGCCACTTCCACTGACTTTCCAGGTAGCACTTTCCAGCACTTTGTGATTTTCAGCCAAAGGCAGCCTGGCAGGG
The DNA here is from genome assembly GCA_024291935.2 of Okapia johnstoni. Lineage (NCBI taxonomy): Eukaryota > Metazoa > Chordata > Mammalia > Artiodactyla > Giraffidae > Okapia > Okapia johnstoni. Next base: position 14,984 of record JAGTYA010000254.1, on the reverse strand, counting down.
TCTCTTCCTTAGACTCATAAAAGGTAGCCCAAGGGAGTGCTTATTCAATCTTCCCAGGTGAAAGAGGTGTTTGGCTCTTAAGACACCACAACAATGGGTTTGACTCCAGGCCTCAGTTTCCCTTTCAGACCAGGCCTAGTCTCCAGAGATCTCTGCTACAGAGCAGACATGTGGAAAAAGCGCTGTGGAGGGTGCCTTCATATTCCAGCGCCCTGTTGAAGCCTTACCTGTAATTTGGGACCTAGGCACTATGGCCCCTAAAACTGACTTTCCAGGTAGCACTTCCCAGCCCCTTGTGATTTTCAGCCCCAAAGCAGCGTTTCAGGGTCTCTTCCTTAGAGTCATAAAAGGTAGCCCAAGGGAGTGCTTATTCAATCTTCCCTGGTGCAAGAGGTGTTTGTTTGTGAAGAAGCCACAAGAATGGGTCTGCTCCCAGCGCCTCAGTTTCCCAGTCAGAACAGACCTAGTCTCAAGATCTCTCTGCTACAGAGCACACATGGGGCAATAGCTCTGAGGAGTGTTCCTTGAGGTTCCCTGGCTTGGGGAATCCCTACCAGGGCGCTGGGGCCTAGGCACTGTGGCCTCTTCCACTGACTTTCCAGGTAGCACTTTTCTGCCCCTTGTGATTTTAAGCCAAAGGTAGCCAGGCAGGTTCTCTTCCTTAGAGTCATAAAAGGTAGCCCAAGGAAGTGCTTATTCAATCTTCCCTGGTGCAAGAGGTTTTTGACTGTAAAGAGGCCACAAAGATGGGTTTGCCTCCAGGCCTCAGTTTTCCATTCAGACCAGGAATAATCTCCAGAGCTCTCTGCTACAGAGCAGACATGTGGAAAAAGCACTGTGGAGGGTGCCTTCACTTTCCAGGGCACTGTCGAAGCCTTACCTGGGCTTTGGGACCTAGGCAATATGGCCTCTACAACTGACTTTCCAGGTGGCACTTTCCAGGCCCTTGTGATTTTCAGCCAAAGGCAGCCTGGCAGGGTGTCTTCCTTAGAGTCACAAAAGGTAGCCCAGGGAGTGCTTATTCAATCTTCCCTGGTACAAGAGATGTTTGTCTGTGAAGAAGCCAAAACAATGGGTCTGCTCCCAGGGCCTCAGTTTCCCAGTCAGAACAGACCTAGTCTCAAGAGCTTTCTGTTACAGAGTACACATGGGACAGTAGCTCTGAGGAGTGTTCCTTGAGGTTCCCTGGCTTGGGGAAGCCCTACCCGGTTGCTGGGGCCTAGGCACTGTGGCCTCTTCCACTGACTTTCCAGGGAGCACTTTCCAGCCCCTTGTAATTTTCAGCCCCAAAGCAGCGTTTCAGGGTCTCTTCCTTAGAGTCACAAAAGGTAGCCCAAGGGAGTGCTTATTCATTCTTCCCTGGTGCAAGAGGTGTTTGTCTGTGACGAATCCACAACTATGCGTTTGCTTCCACGGCCTCAGTTGCCCAGTCAGAACAGACCTAGTCTCAAGAGCTCTCTCTTACAGAGTACACATGGCGCAATAGCTCTGAGGAGTGTTCCTTGAGGTTCCCTGGCTTGGAGAAGCCCTACCCGGGCGCTCGGGCCTAGGCACTGTGGCCTCTTCCACTGACTTTTCAGGTAGCAGTTTTCAGCCCCTTGTGATTTTCCACCAAATGCAGCCTAGCAGGGTCTCTTCCTTAGAGTCATAAAAGGTAGCCCAAGGGAGTCCTTATTCAATCTTCCCAGGTGCAAGTGGTGTTTGACTCTTAAGACACCACAACAATGGGTTTGCCTCCAGGCCTCAGTTTCCCAGTCAGACCAGGCCTAGTCTCCAGAGATCTCTGCTACAGAGCAGACATGTGGAAAAAGCGCTGTGGAGGGTGCCTTCATGTTCCAGCGCCCTGTCGAAGCCTTACCAGGGCTTTGGGACATAGGCACTATGGCCCCAAGAACTGACTTTCCAGGTAGCACTTCCCAGCCCGTTTTGATTTTCAGCCCCAAAGCAGCGTTTCAGGACCTCTTCCTTAGAGTCATGAAAGGTAGCCTGAAGGGAGTGCTTATTCAATCATCCCTGGTTCAAGAGGTGTTTGTCTGTTAAGAAGGCACAACAATGGGTTCGCTTCCAGGCCTCAGTTTCTTTGTCAGACAAGGCCTTATCACCAGAGCTCCCTGCTACAGATCAGACATGTGGAAAAAGTGCTGTGGAGGGTGCCTTCACGTTCCAGGGCACTGTCGAAGCCTTACCTGGGCTTTGGTACCTAGGCACTATGGCCCCTACAACTGACTTCCCAGGTAGCACTTCCCTGCCCCTTGTGATTTTCAGCCCCAAAGCAGCGTTTCAGGGTCTCTTCCTTAGAGTCATAAAAGGTAGCCAAAGGGAGTGCTTATTCAATCTTCCCTGGTGCAAGAGGTGTTTGTCTGTGAAGAAGCCACAACAATGGGTCTGCTCCCAGGGCCTCAGTTTTCCAGTCAGAACAGACCTAGTCTGAAGAGCTCTCTGCTACAGAGCACACATGGGGCAATAGCTCTGAGGAGTGCTCGTTGAGGTTCCCTGGAATGGGGAAGTCCTACCCGGGCGGTGGGGCCTAGGCACTGTGGCCTCTTCCACTGAATTTCCAGGTAGCACTTTCCAGCCCCTTGTGATTTTCAGCCAAAGGCAGACTGGCAGGGTCTCTTCCATAGAGCCATAAAAGGTAGCCCAAGGGAATGCTTATTCAATCTTCCCTGGTGCAAGAGGTGTTTGGCTGTTAAGACACCACGACAATGTGTTTGCCTCTAGGCCTCAGTTTCCCAGTCAGACCAGGCCTAGTCTCCAGAGCTCTTTGCTACAGAGCAGACATGTGGAAGAAGCGCTGTGGAGGGTGCTTTCACGTTCCAGGGCACTGTCGAAGCCTTACCTGGGCATTGGGTCCTAGGCACTATGGCCCCTACAACTGATATTCCAGTCAGCAGTTTTCAGCCCCTTGTGATTTTCAACCAAAGGCAGCCTGGCAGGGTCTCTTCCTTCGAGTCATAAAAGGTAGCCCAAGGGATTGCTTATTCAATCTTCCCTGGTGCAAGAGGTGTTTGTCTGTGAAGAAGCCACAACAATGGGTCTGCTCCCAGGGCCTCAGTTTCCCAGTCAGAACAGACCTTGTCTCAAGAGCTCTCTGCTATAGAGCACACATGAGGCAATAGCTCTGAGGAGTGTTCCTTGAGCTTCCCTGGCTTGGTGAAGGCCTACACGGGCGATGGGGCCTAGGCACTTTGGCCTCTTCCACTAAGTTTCCAGGTAGCACTTTCTCGCCCCTTGTGATTTTCAGCCCCTAAGCAGCGTTTCAGGGTCTCTTCCTTAGAGTCATAAAAGGTAGCCCAAGTGAGTGCTTATTCAATCCTCCCAGGTGCAAGAAGTGTTTGGCTGTTAAGACACAAGAACAATGGGTTGGCCTCCAGGCCTCAGTTTCCCAGTCAGACCAGGCATAGTCTCCAGAGCTCTCTGCTACAGAGCAGACATGTGGAAAAAGCGCTGTGGAGGGTGCCTTCACGTTCCAGGGCAGTGTCGAAGCCTTACCTGGACTTTGGGACCTAGGCACTATGGCCCCTACACCTGACTTTCCAGGTAGCACTTCCCAGCCCCTTGTGATTTTCAGCCCCAAAGCATCGTTTCAGGATCTCTTCCTTAGAGTCATAAAAGGTAGCCCAAGGGAGTGCTTAGTCACTCTTCCCTGGTGAAAGAGGTGTTTGTCTGTGTAGAAACCACAACAATGGGTCTGCTACCAGGGCTTCAATTTCCCAGTCAGAACAGACCTAGTCTCAAGAGCTCTCTACTACAAAGCACACATGGGGCAATTGCTCTGAGGAGTGTTCCTTGAGGTTCCCGGGCTTGGGGAAGGCCTACCCGGGCGCTGGGGCCTAGGCACTGTGGCCTCTTCGACTGACTTTCCAGGTAGCACTTTCCAGCCCCTTGTGATTTTCAGCCAAAGGCAGCCTGGCAGGGTCGCTTCCTGAGAGTCATAAATGTTATCCCACGGGAGTGCTTATTCAATCTTCCTTGGTTCAAGAAGTGTTTGGCTGTTATGACACCACAACAATGGGTTTGCCTCCAGGCCTCAGTTTCCCAGTCAGAACAGGCCTAGTCTCCAGAGCTCTCTGATACAGAGCAGATATGTGGAAAAAGCGCTGTGGCGGGTGCCTTCACGTTCCAGGGCACTGTCGAAGCCTTACCTGGGCTTTGGAACCTAGGCTACTATGACCCCTACAGCTTACTTTCCAGGTAGCACTTCCCAGCCCCTTTTGATTTTCAGCCCCAAAGGAGCGTTTCAGGGTCTCTTCCTTAGTGTCATAAAAGGTAGCCCAAGGGAGTGCTTTTTCAATCTTCCCTGGTGTTAGAGGTGTTTGTCTGTTCAGAAGCCCCTACATTGGGTCTGCACCAGGGCCTCAGTTTCCCAGACAGAACAGACCTAGTCTCAAGAGCTCTCTGCTACAGAGCACACATGGGGCAATAGCTCTGAGGAGGGTTCCTTGAGGTTCCCTGGCTTGGGGAAGCCCTGCCCGGTTGGTGGTGTGTCTAGGTACTGTGGCCTCTAACACTGATTTTCAGGTGGCTCTTTCCAGCCCGTTGTGATTTTCAGCCAAAGGCAGCCTGGCAGTGTCTCTACCTTAGAGTCATAAAAGTTAGACCAAGGGAGTGCTTATTCAATCTTCTCTGGTTCAAGAGGTGTTTGTCTGTTAAGAATCCACAACAATGGGTTTGCGTCCAGGCCTCAGTTTCCTAGTCAGACCAGGCCTTATCTCCAGAGCTCTCTGCTACAGAGCAGACATGTGGAAAAAGCGCTGTGGAGGGTGCCTTCACGTTCCATGGCACTGTATAAGCCTATTCCAGCCGGTGGGCCCTAATTCCTAAGGCCCCTACAAACATACATCCCAGGTAGCAGTTGTAGCCACATGTGATTTTCAGCCTGAGGGCGGCGTGGCAGGATCTCTTGCATGGAGGGAGCAAAGGAAGCACAAGTTATTGCTTTTTCGATCCTCCCTCGAACAGCAATTGTGGGGCTGTTCAGAATACCCTACAATGTGTCTGCTCCCAGGGCCTCAGTTTACCAGTCAGAACATACCTAGTCTCAACAGCTCTCTGCTACAGTGCACACATGGGGCAATAGCTCTGAGGAGGGTTCCTTGAGGTTCCGTGGCTTTGGGAAGCCCTACCCTGGTGGAGGGGCCTAGGCACTGTAGCCTCTTCCTCTGACTTTCCAGGTAGCACTTTCCAACACCTTGTGATTTTCAGCCAAAGGCAGCCTGGCAGGGTCTCTTCCTTAGAGTCATAAAAGGTAGCCCAAGGGAGTGCTTATTCAATCTTTCCTGGTGCAAGAGGTGTTTGGCTGTTAAGACGACACAACAGCGGGTTTGTCTCCAGGCCTCAGTTTCCCAGTCAGACCAGGCCTTGTCTCCGGAGCTCTCTGCTACAGAGCAGACATATGGAAAAAGCGCTGTGGAGGATGACTTCAGGTTTCAGGGCACTGTCAAATCCTTACCTGTGCTTTGTGACCTAGGCACTACGGCCCCTACAACTGACTTTCCAGGTAGCACTTCCCAGCCCCTTTTGATTTTCAGCCACAAAGTAGCGTTTAAGGGTCTCTTCCTTAGAGTCATAAACGATAGCCCAAGGGAGTGCTTTTTCAATCCTCCCTGGCACAACACGTGTTGTCTGTTAAGAAGCCACAACAATGGGTTTGCCTCCTGGCCTCAGTTTCCCAGTCAGACCAGGCATAGTCTCCAGAGCTCTCTGCTACAGAGCAGACATGTGGAAAAAGCGCTGTGGAGGGTGCCTTTACTTTCCAGGGCACTGTCGAAGACTTACCCGGGTGGTGCGCGTTAATCCCTATGGCCCCTTCATACATACTTCCCAGGAAGCAGTTCCTAGCCCCATGTGATTTTCAGGCTGAGGGAGGCGTGGCAGGATCTCTTCCATGGAGGGAGTAAAGGCAGCACAAGGTATTGCTTTTTCTATCCTCCCTCGAACATCAAGTGTTGGGCTGTTCAGAAGCCCCTTCAATGGGTCTGCTCCCAGGGCCTCAGTTTCCCAGTCAGAACCGACCTAGCCTCAAGAGCTCTCTGCTACAGAGCACACATGCGCAATAGGTCTGAGGAGGGTTCCTTGAGGTTCCCTGGCTTGGGGAATCCCTACCCGGGCGGTGGGGCCTAGGCACTGTGGCCTCTTCCACTGACTTTCCAGGTAGCAATTTCCAGCCCCTTGTGATTTTCAGCCAAAGGCAGCCTGGCAGGATCTCTACCTTAGAGTCATAAAAGATAGACCAAGGGAGTGCTTATTCAATCCTTCCTGGCACAACAAGTGTTGTCTGTTAAGAAGCCACAACAGTGGGTTTCCTTCCAGGGCTCAGTATCCTAGTCAGACAAGGACTAGTCTCCAGAGCTCTCTGCTACAGAGTAGACATGCAGAAAATGTGCAGTGGAGGGTGCCTTCACGATCCAGGGCACTTTCTGAGCCTTATCTGGGCAGTGAGTCCTACTCGCTATGGTCCCTAAAAACTCACCTCGCTGGTAAAATTCCCAGCCCCATGTGATTTTCAGCCCAAGATTGGCGTGCCAGGGTCTCTTCCATGAAGGGATCAAAGGCAGCCCAAGGTATTGCTTTTTCCATCCTCCTTCGACCAGCAAGTGTTGGACTGTTCAGAAGCCCCTACAATGGTTCTGTTCCCAGGGCCTCTTTTTCCCAGTCAGACCAGACTTAATCTTGTGAGCTCCCTGCTACAGAGCATACATGGGGCATTAGCTCTGAGGATGGTGCCTTGATGTTCCCACGCCCTGGGGAAGCCCTACCCGGGCTGTCGGGCCTATGAACTATGGCCCCTACGACTGACTTTTCAGCTAGCACTTTCCAGCCCCTTGTGATTTTCAGCCCCAAGGCAGCCTTGCAGGGTCTCTTCCTTAGAGTCAAAAAAGGTAGCCCAAGGGAGTGCTTATTCAATCCTCCCTGGTGCAACAGGTGTTTGGCTGTTAAGAATCCACAACAATGGGTTTGCCTCCAGGACTCAATTTACTAGTCAGACCAGAACTAGTCTCCAGAGCTCTCTGCTACAGAGCAGATATGTGGCAAATGTGCAGTGGACGGTGCCTTCACGTTCCAGGGCACTTTCTAAGCCTTACCTGCGCAGTGAGTGCTACTCTCTATGGCCCCTAAAAACTCACCTCACAAGTAACATTCCTAGCCCCATGTGATTTTCAGCCCGAGGGTGGCGTGGCAGGCTCTCTTCCATGGAGGGAGCAAAGGCCGCCCAAGGTATTGCTTTTTCCATCCTCTCACGAACAGCAAGTGTTGGACTGTTCAGAAGCCCCTACAATGGTTCTGTTCCCAGGGCCTCATTTTCCCAGTTAGACCAGACCTAGTCTCGTGAGCTATCTGCTACAGAGTACACATGTGGATTTAGCTCTGAGGAGGGTGACTTGACGTTCCCGCGCCCTGGGGAATCCCTACCCGGGCGGTGGGGCCTAGGCACTATGGCCCCTTCCACTGACTTTCAAGCTAGGACTTTCCAGCCCCTTGTGATTTTCAGCCCCAAGGCAGCCTGGAAGGATCTCTTCCTTAGAGTCACAAAGCATAGCCCAAGGGAGTGCTTAATCAATCTTCCCTGGTGCAAGAGGTGTTTGGCTGTTAAAAATACACAACAATGGTTTTGCCTCCAGGCCTCAGTTTCCTAGTCAGACCAGGCCTAGTCTCCAGTGCTCCGTGCTACAGATCAGACATGTGGAAATAGCGCTGTGAATGGTGCCTACACGTTCCAGGGCACTGTCGAAGACTTACCCCGGCGGTGGGCCCTAATTCCTATGGCACCTACAAACATACTATGCAGGGAGCAGTCCCTAGCTCCATGTGATTTTCAGCCTGAGGGCGGCGTGGCAGGATCTCTTCCATGGAGTGAGCAAAGGCAGCACAAGGTTTTGCTTTTTCCATCCTCCCTCAAACAGCAAGTGATGGGCTCTTCAGAAGCCCCTACAATGGGTCTTCGCCCAGGGCCTCAGTTTCCCCGTCAGAACAGACCTAGTCTCAAGAGCTCTCTGCTACAGAGCACACATGGGGCAATAGCTCTGAGGAGGGTTCCTTGAGATTCCTTGGCTTGTGGAAGCCCTACGCAGGCGGTGGGGCCTCGGCACTGTGGCCTCTTACACTGACTTTCCCGGTAGCACTTTCTAGCCCCTTGTGATTTTCAGCCAAAGGCAGCCTGGCATGTTCTCTTCCTTAGAGTCATGAAAGGTAGTCCAAGAGAGTGCTTATTCAATCTTCCCTGGTGCAAGAGGTGTTTGGCTGTTAAGAGGCCACAACATTGGGTTTGCCTCGAGGCTTCAGTTTCTCAGTCAGACCAGGCCTAGTCTCCAGAGCTCTCTGCTACAGAGCAGAGATGTGGAAAAAGCACTGTGGATGGTTCCTTCACATTCCAGTGCACTGTCGAAGCCTTACCTGGGCTTGGAGACCTAGACACTATGGCCCCTACAACTGACTTTCCAGGTAGCACTTCCCAGCCCCTTGTGATTTTCAGGCAAAGGCAGCCTGGAAGCGTGTCTTTCTTAGAGTCATAAAAGGTAGCCCAACGGAGTGCTTATTCAATCTTCCCAGGTGCAAGTGATGTTTGGCTGTTAAGACATCACAACAATGGGTTTGCCTCGAGGCTTCAGTTTCCCAGTCTGACCAAGCCTAGTCTCCAGAGCTCTCTGCTACAGAGCAGACATGTGGAAAAAGCTCTGTGGACGGTGCCTTCACGTTCCAGGGCACTGTCGAAGCCTAACCTGGGCTTTTGGACCTAGGCACTATGGCCCCTACAACTGACTTTCCAGGTAGCACATCCCAGTCCATTTTGATTTTCAGCCCCAATGCAGCGTTCCAGGGTCTCTTCCTTAGTGTCATAAAAGGTAGCCCAAGGGAGTGCTTATTGAATCTTCCCTGGTGCAAGAGGTGTTTGAATGTTAAGACGCCACAACAAGGGGTTTGCCTCCAGGCCTCAGTTTCCAAGTCAGACCAGGCCTATTCTTCAGAGCTCTCTGCTACAGAGCAGACATGTGGAAAAAGCGCTGTGGAGGGTGCCTTCATGTTCCAGGGCACTGTCGAAGCATTATCTGGGCTTTGGGACCTAGGCACAATGGCCCCTACAACTGACTTTCCAGGTAGCACTTCCCAGCCCCTTGTGTTTTCAGCCCCAAAGCAGCGTTTCAGGGTCTCTTCCTTAGAGTCATAAAAGGTAGCCCAAGGGAGTGCTTATTCAATATTCCCTGGTGCAAGAGGTGTTTGTCTGTGAAGAAGCCACAACAATGGGTATGCTCCCAGGGCCTCAGTTTCCCAGTCAGAACAGACCTAGTCTCAAGAGCTCTCTGCTACCGAGCACACATAGGGTAATAGCTCTGTGGAGTGTTTGTTTAGGTTCCCTGGCTTGGGGAAGCCCTACCCGGGCGATGGGGCATAGGCACTGTGGCCTCTTCCACTGACGTTCCAGGTAGCATTTTCCAGCTCCTTGTGATTTACAGCCAAAGGCAGCCAGGCAGGTTTTCTTCCTTAGAGTCATAAAAGGTAGCCCAAGGGAGTGCTTATTCAATCTTCCTAGGTGCAAGTGGTGTTTGGCTGTTAAGACATCACAACAATGAGTTTGCCTCGAGGCCTCATTTTCCCATTCAGGCCAGGCCTATTCTCCAGAGCTCTCTGCTACAGAGCAGACATGTGGAAAAAGCACTGTGGAGGGTGTCTTCACGTTCCAGGGCACTGTCGAAGCATTACGTGGGCTTTGGGACCTAGGCACTATGGCCCCTACAACTGACTTTCCAGCTGGCACTTTCCAGCCCCTTGTGATTTTCAGCCAAAGGAAGCCCTGCAGGGTCTCTTCATTTGAGTCATAAAAGGCAGCCCAAGAGAGGGCTTATTCAATATTTCCTGGTGCAAGAGTTGTTTGGCTGTTAAGACGCCACAACAATGGGTTTGCCTCCAGGACTCAGTTTTCCATTCAGACCAGGCCTAGTCTCCAGAGCTCTCTGCTACAGAGCTGATATGTGGAAAAAGCGGTGAGGAGGGTGCCTTCACGTTCCATGGCACTGTCGAAGCCTTACCTGAGCTTTGGGACCTAGCCACTATGGCCCCTACAACTGACTATTCAGATTGCACTTCCCAGCCCATTTTGATTTTCAGCCCCAAAGCAGCGTTTCAGTGTCTCTTCCTTAGAGTCATAAAAGGTAGCCCAAGGGAGTGCTTATTCAATCTTCCCTGGTGCAAGAGGTGTTTGTCTTTGAAATATCCATACAATGGGTCTGCTCCCAGGGCCTCAGTTTCCCAGTCAGAACAGACCTAGTCTCAAGAGCTCTCTGCTGCAGAGCACACATGGGTCAATAGCTCTGAGGAGTGTTCCTTGAGGCTTCCTGGCTAGGGGAAGCCCTACCCAGGCGCTGGTGCCTAGGAACTGTGGCCTCTTCCCCTGACTTTCCAGGTGGCACATTCCAGCTCGTTGTGATTTTCAGCCAAAAGCAGCCTGGCAGGGTCTCTACCTTAGAGTCATAAAAGGTAGCCCAAGGGAGTGCTTATTCAATCTTCCCTGGTGCAAGAGGTGTTTGTCTGTGAAATATCCATACAATGGGTCTGCTCCCAGGGCCTCAGTTTCCCAGTCAGAACAGACCTAGGCTCAAGAGCTCTCTGCTACAGAGCACACATGGGTCAATAGCTCTGAGGAGTGTTCCTTGAGGTTCCCTGGCTTGGGGAATCCCTACCCAGGCGCTGGTGCCTAGGAACTGTGGCCTAATCCCCTGACTTTCCTGGTAGCACATTCCAGCTCGTTGTGATTTTCAGCCAAAGGCAGCCTCTCCTTGCCTCTTCCTTAGAGTCATAAAAGGTAGCCAAAGGGAGGGCTTGCTCAATCTTCCCAGGTGCAAGAGGTGTTTGTCTGTTAAGATGCCACAACAATGGGTTTGCCTCCAGTCCTCAGTTTCCCAGTCAGATCAGGCCTAGTTTCCAGAGCTCTCTGCTACAGAGCAGACATGTGGAAAAAGCGCTGTGGAGGGTACCTTCACGTTCCAGGGCACTGTCGAAACCTTACCTGGGCTTTGGGACCTAGGAACTATGGCCCCTACAACTGACTTTCCAGGTAGCACTTCCCAGCCCGTTTTGATTTTAAGCCCCAAAGCAGCGTTTCAGGGTCTCTTCCTTAGAGTTATTAAAGGTACCCCAAGGGAGTGCTTATTCAATCTTCCCTGGTCCAAGAGGTGTTTGGCTGTTAAGACGCCATAAGAATGGGTTTGACTCGAGGCCTCAGTTTCCCATTCAGACCAGACCTTGTCTCCAGAGCTCTCTGCGACAGAGCAGACATGTGAAAAAAACGTTGTAGAGGGTGCCTTCACGTTCCCGGGCACTGTCGAAGCCTTACCTGGGCTTTGGGACCTAGGCACTATGGCCCCTATAACTGAATTTCCAGGTAGCACTTCCCAGCCCCTTGTGATTTTCAGCCCCAAAGGAGCGTTTCAGGATATCTTCCTTAGAGTCATAAAAGGTAGCCCAAGTGAGTGCTTATTCAATCTTCCCTGGTGCAAGAGGTGTTTGTCTGTTCAGAAGTCACAACAATGGGTCTGCTCCCAGGGCCTCAGTTTCCCAGTCAGAACAGACCTAGTCTCAAGAACTCTCTGCTACAGAGCACACATGGTGAAATATCTCTGAGGAGTGTTCCTTGAGGTTCCCTGACTTGGGGAAGCCCTAGCCGGTCGCTGGGATCTAGGCACTGTGGCCTCTTTCACTGACTTTCCAGGTAGCACTTTCCAGACCCTTGTGATTTTCAGAAAAAGGCAGCCTGGCTGGTATTTTCCTTAGAGTCATAAAAGGTATCCAAAGGAGTGCTTATTCAATCTTCCCTGGTGCAAGATGTGTTTGTGAAGAAGCCACAACAATGGGTCTGGTCCCAGGGCCTCAGTTTCCCAGTCAGAACAGACCTTGTCTCAAGAGATCTCTGCTACAGAGCACCCATGGGGCAATAGCTCTCTGGAGTGTTCCTTGAGGTTCCCTGGGTTTGGGAAGCCCTACACGGGCTGTGGGGTCTTGGCACTGTGGCCTCTTCCACTGACTAACCAGGTAGCACTTTCCAGCCCCTAGTGATTTTCAGCCAAAGGCAGCTTGGCAGGTTCTCTTCCTTAGAGTCATACAAGGTAGCCCAAGGGAGTGCTTATTCAATCTTCCCTGGTGCAAGAGTTGTTTGTCTGTGAAGAAGCCACAACAATGGGTCTGTTACCAGAGCCTCAGTTTCCCAGTCAGAACAGACCTAGTCTCAAGAGCTCTCTGCTACAGAGCACACAAAGGGCAATAGCTCTGAGGAGTGCTCCTTGAGATTTCCTGGCTTGGGGAAGTCCTACCCGGGCGGTGGGGCCTAGGCACTGTGGCCTCCTCCACTGACTTTCCAGGTTGCACTTTCCAGCCCCTTGTGATTTTTAGCCAAAGGCAGCCTGGCAGGGTCTCTTCCTTAGAGCCATAAAAGGTAGCCCAAGGGAGTGCTTATTCAATCTTCCCTGGTGCAAGAGTTGTTTGGGTGTTAAGACGTCACAACAATGGGTTGGCCTCCAGGCCTCAGTTTCCCAGTCAGACCAGACCTAGTCTCCAGAGCTCTCTGCTACTGAGCAGACCTGTGGAAAAAGCGCTGTGGAGGGTGCCTTCATGTTCCAGGGCACTGTCGAATCCTTCCCTGGCCTTTGGGACCTAGGCACTATGACCCATACAACTAACTTTCCAGGTAGCATTTCCCAGCCCCTTTTGATTTTCAGCCTCAAAATAGCGTTTCAGGGTCTCTTCCTTAGAGTCATAAAAGGTAGCCCAAGGGAGTGCTTATTAAATCTTCCCTGGTGCAAGTGGTGTTTGTCTGTGAAGAAGCCACAACAATGGGTCTGCTCCCAGGGCCTCAGTTTCCCAGTTAGAACAGACCTAGTCTCAAGAGCTCTCTGCTACAGAGGACACATGGGGCAATAGCTCTGAGGAGTGTTCCTTGAGGTTCCCTGGCTTGGGGAAGCCCTACCCGGGCGGTGGGGCCTAGACACTGTGGCCTCTTCCACTGACATTCCAGGTAGCACTTTCCAGCCCCTTCTGATTTTCAGCCAAATGCAGCCTGGCAGGGTCTCTTCCTTAGAGTCATAAATGGTAGCCCAAGGGAGTGCTTATTCAATCCTCCCAGGTGCAAGAGGTGTTTGGCTGTTAAGACGCCACAACAATGGGTTTGCCTCCAGAACTCAGTTTCCCATTCATACCAGGCCTATTCTCTAGAACTCTCTTCTACAGAGCAGACATGTGGAAAAAGCGCTGTGCAGGGTGCATTCACATTCCAGGGCACTGTCGAAGCCTTACCTGGGCTTTGGGACCTAGGCACTATGGCCCCTACGACTGAATTTCCAGCTAGCACTTTCCATCCCCTTGTGATTTTCAGCCAAAGGCAGCCTGGCAGGGTGGCTTCCTTAGATTCATAAAAGGTAGCCCAAGGGAGTGCTTATTCAATCTTCCCTGGTGAAGAGGTGTTTGGCTGTTAAGACGCCACAACAATGGGTTTGCCTCCAGGCCTCAGTTTCCCAGTCAGACCAGGCCTAGTTTGCAGAGCTCTCTTCTACAGAGCAGACATGTGGGAAAAGCGCTGTGGAGGGTGCCTTCACGTTCCAGGGCATTTTCGAAGCATTTCCTGAGCTTTCGGACCTATGCACTATTATTACCCCTACAACAGACTTTCCAGGTAGCACTTCCCATCCCCTTTTGATTTTCAGCCCCAAAGCAGCGTCTCAGGGTCCCTTCCTTAGAGTTATAAAAGAAAGGCCAAGGGAGTGGTTATTCAATCCTCCCTGGCACAACAGGTGTTTGGCTGTTAAGAAGCCACAACAATGGGTTTGCTTCCAGGCCTCAGTTTCCTAGTCAGACCAGGACCAGTCTCCAGAGCTCACTGCTACAGAGCAGACATGTGGAAAATGTACAGTGGTGGGTGCCTTCACGTTCCAGGGAACTTTCTAAGCCTTACCTGGGCAGTGAGTCCTACTCGCTATGGTCCCTACAAACTCACTTCCCAGGTAACATTCCCAGCCCCATGTGATTTTCAACCCAAGGGCGGCATTGCAGGCTCTCTTCCATGGAGGGAGCAAAGGCAGCCCAAGGTATTGCTTTTTCCATCCTCCCTCGAACAGCAACTGTTGGACTGTTCAGAAGCCCCAACAACGGTTCTGTTCCCAGGGCCTCAGTTTCCCAGTCAGACCAGACCTAGTCTCGCGAGCTCTCTGCTACAGAGTACACATGGGGCAATAGCTCTGAGGTGGGTGCCTTGACGTTCCCGGCCCTGGGGAAGCCCTACCTGGGAAGTGGGGCCTAGGCGTTCCAGCCGCTGAAAACTGACTTCTCAGCTAGCACTTCCCAATGCAATGAGATTTTCAGCCCGAATGCAGCCTAGCAGGCCGTCTACCTTGGAGGGAGAAAACGCAGCCCAACAGAGTGCTGATTAAATCTTCCTTTGCACAGCAATTGTGGGGCTGTTCAGAAGCCACAAAATGCGTCTGATTCCAGAGCCTCAGTTTCCTAGTCAGACCATGCCTAGTCTCGCAAGCTCTATGCTACACAGCACACATTGGGAAACAACGGAGCGGAGTGTGCCTTGACGTTCCCGGGCCCTGGGGAAGCCCTACCTGGGAAGTGGGGCCTAGGCGCTCCAGCTGCTGAAAACTGACTTCCCAGCTAGCACTTCCCAGTCCAATGTGATTTTCAGGTCAAATGTGGCCTAGCAGGCTGTCTTCCATGGAGGGAGCAAAGGAAGCCCAAGGGAGTGCTGATTCAATCAGCCTTCCCGCATCAAGTGTTGGGCTGTTCAGAAGCCACAACAATGGGTTCCTCCCAGGACCTCAGTTTCCTAGTCAGAACAGGCCTAGTCTCGCATGCCCTCAGCTACAGAGCACACATTGGGAAACAACGGTGTGGAGGGTGCCTTGATGTTCCCAGGCAATGGGAAAGCCCTACCCGGGAAGTGGGGCCTGGGAGCTCTGCCCGATAAAAACTGACTTCCCAGCCAGAACTTCCCAGCC
>JAGTYA010000253.1:0-34347 GCA_024291935.2 Okapia johnstoni | reverse complement strand
GGGGGAGACGGGCCGGGGTACCCGCCGCAACTCGAGAATGCACCGCCGCAAGTCGAGAACACCCCCGTGAGGCCACGCCCATAGAGGGAGGAGGCGCTTTTCCCTTGCAGGGCATGGGAGAGCATGCCCCGGCACCTGTTCCGGCTCCGAACGGGGCTTGACTCCTTGCGGGCGACTCCAGGTGTCCCCCGAGATCCCCGGGCCAACCTGCCAAGAAAGCGGGGCTTCCCGCCACACACCGCGAGGGCGTCCCCCGGGCCCCCCTCCTTGCGAGACGGGGCCCTTGGGATCTGCAGCGACGCGAGAGCCGTCCTGCCTTCTCTCTGGCGCTGCAACGGAGGCTGGACTCCCTCTAGGCGCCCCCAGAGGTTCCCTGGGATACCCGTGTCCACAGGCGAGCGGAACCCTGAGTCTCCAGAGGCCGCTCGCGAGGGGCCCCCCCCCGTCGCCGTCGGCCCCTCCTCTCGAAAGGGGGGTCCAATCCCCTTCCTGAATGCCATCGCAATCCCTACATTCCCTCGCACCTCCAGAGCGGGACTCTCGCCTCTCCTGAGGTTCGAGAAGAGGCCCCAAGGGGCCAGTTCCGGCCGCAAGACCAAAGGTCCCCGAGGAACCCCCATCGGCAAGCGAGTCCAGTTCCCTGGACGTGAGGCGAGGGGAAGCCCAGCAGCCCCTGGCGATGTCAAAGGAGGCCTGGACTTCTCAGAGGCAACAAGAGAGGCTCCCCGAGGCGCCACGCCCCCGATTCAGAGAGGCCACCCCCGCTTCCCCCTGCGCCGCGCGGAAAAGCACGACCTTCGCCCCTGCATTCGAGGGGAAGCCCGATTGCCCTTGGCTGTGACCGGAGAGAAAGGCTGAGTCCCCTCGACTCCCTGGAGGCCACCCCACAGGTGCCAGTTATACCTGTCCCCTCCCCCCCTCCGGGGACCCCCGAGGGTCCTAGCTCCATGCCTGACGCGGACCCAGGGCGCTGCAGCGCCTCCTGGCGAATCCCGAGGCTGCTCGGGCCCCTGTCCGCTCGAAAGGAGGCATGGCGACCCCGCTGGGCTAACGGGGGAGACGGGCCGGGGTACCCGCCGCAACTCGAGAATGCACCGCCGCAAGTCGAGAACACCCCCCGTGAGGCCACGCCCATAGAGGGAGGAGGCGCTTTTCCCTTGCAGGGCATGGAGAGCATGCCCCGGCACCTGTTCCGGCTCCGAACGGGGCTTGACTCCTTGCGGGCGACTCCAGGTGTCCCCCGAGATCCCCGGGCCAACCTGCCAAGAAAGCGGGGCTTCCCGCCACACCGCGAGGGCGTCCCCCGGGCCCCCCTCCTTGCGAGACGGGGCCCTTGGGATCTGCAGCGACGCGAGAGCCGTCCTGCCTTCTCTCTGGCGCTGCAACGGAGGCTGGACTCCCTCTAGGCGCCCCCAGAGGTTCCCTGGGATACCCGTGTCCACAGGCGAGCGGAACCCTGAGTCTCCAGAGGCCGCTCGCGAGGGGCCCCCCGTCGCCGTCGGCCCCTCCTCTCGAAAGGGGGGTCCAATCCCCTTCCTGAATGCCATCGCAATCCCTACATTCCCTCGCACCTCCAGAGCGGGACTCTCGCCTCTCCTGAGGTTCGAGAAGAGGCCCCAAGGGGCCAGTTCCGGCCGCAAGACCAAAGGTCCCCGAGGAACCCCCATCGGCAAGCGAGTCCAGTTCCCTGGACGTGAGGCGAGGGGAAGCCCAGCAGCCCCTGGCGATGTCAAAGGAGGCCTGGACTTCTCAGAGGCAACAAGAGAGGCTCCCCGAGGCGCCACGCCCCCGATTCAGAGAGGCCACCCCCGCTTCCCCCTGCGCCGCGCGGAAAAGCACGACCTTCGCCCCTGCATTCGAGGGGAAGCCCGATTGCCCTTGGCTGTGACCGGAGAGAAAGGCTGAGTCCCCTCGACTCCCTGGAGGCCACCCCACAGGTGCCAGTTATACCTGTCCCCTCCCCCCCTCCGGGGACCCCCGAGGGTCCTAGCTCCATGCCTGACGCGGACCCAGGGCGCTGCAGCGCCTCCTGGCGAATCCCGAGGCTGCTCGGGCCCCTGTCCGCTCGAAAGGAGGCATGGCGACCCCGCTGGGCTAACGGGGGAGACGGGCCGGGGTACCCGCCGCAACTCGAGAATGCACCGCCGCAAGTCGAGAACACCCCCCGTGAGGCCACGCCCATAGAGGGAGGAGGCGCTTTTCCCTTGCAGGGCATGGAGAGCATGCCCCGGCACCTGTTCCGGCTCCGAACGGGGCTTGACTCCTTGCGGGCGACTCCAGGTGTCCCCCCGAGATCCCCGGGCCAACCTGCCAAGAAAGCGGGGGCTTCCCGCCACAGTGCCCGCGCGAGGGCGTCCCCCGGGCCCCCCTCCTTGCGAGACGGGGCCCTTGGGAGATCTGCAGCGACCGCGCGAGAGCCGTCTCCCTCTGCCTTCTCTCTGGCGCTGCCAACGGAGGCTGGACTCTCCTCTAGGCGCCCCCAGAGGTTCCCTGGGATACCCGTGTCCACAGGCGAGCGGAACCCTGAGTCTCCAGAGGCCGCTCGCGCTGAGGGGCCCCCCCGTCGCCGTCGGCCCCTCCTCTCGAAAGGGGGGTCCAATCCCCTTCCTGAATGCCATCGCAATCCCTACATTCCCCTCTCGCACCTCCAGAGCGGGACTCTCGCCCTCTCCTGAGGTTCGAGAAGAGGGCCCCAAGGGGCCAGTTCCGGCCGGCAAGACCAAAGGTCCCCGAGGGAACCCCCATCGGCAAGCGAGTCCCAGTTCCCTGGACGTGAGGCGAGGGGAAGCCCAGCAGCCCCTGGCGATGTCAAAGGAGGCCTGGACTTCTCAGAGGCAACAAAGAGAGGCTCCCCGAGGCGCCACGCCCCCGATTCAGAGAGGCCACCCCCTAGCTTATCCCCCTGCGCCGGCGGAAAAAGCACGACCTTCGCCCCTGCATTCGAGGGGAAGCCCCGATTGCCCTTGGCTGTGACCCGTGGAGAGAAAGGCTGAGTCCCCTCGACTCCCTGGAGGCCACCCCACAGGTGCCAGTTATACCTGTCCCCCTCCCCCCCTCCGGGGACCCCCGAGGGTCCTAGCTCCATGCCTGAACGCGCGGACCCAGGGCGCTGCAGCGCCTCCTGGCGAATCCCGAGGCTGCTCGGGCCCGCTGTCCACCCTCGAAAGGAGGCATGGCGACCCCGCTGGGCTAACGGGGGGAGGACGGGCCGGGGGGTACAGGCGCCCCCCAGAGGTTCCCTGGGATACCCAGTGTCCACAGGCGAGCGGAACCCTGAGTCTCCAGAGGCCGCTCGCGAGGGGCCCCCCGTCGCCGTCGGCCCCTCCTCTCGAAAGGGGGGTCCAATCCCCTTCCTGAATGCCATCGCAATCCCTACATTCCCTCGCACCTCCAGAGCGGGACTCTCGCCTCTCCTGAGGTTCGAGAAGAGGCCCCAAGGGGCCAGTTCCGGCCGCAAGACCAAAGGTCCCCGAGGAACCCCCATCGGCAAGCGAGTCCAGTTCCCTGGACGTGAGGCGAGGGGAAAGCCCAGCAGCCCCCTGGCGATGTCAAAGGAGGCCTGGACTTCTCAGAGGCAACAAGAGAGGCTCCCCGAGGCGCCACGCCCCCGATTCAGAGAGGCCACCCCCCCGCTTCCCCCGCTGCGCCGCGCGGAAAAAAGCACGACCTTCGCCCCTGCATTCGAGGGGAAGCCCGATTGCCCTTGGCTGTGACCGGAGAGAAAGGCTGAGTCCCCTCGACTCCCTGGAGGCCACCCCACAGGTGCCAGTTATACCTGTCCCCTCCCCCCCCCTCCGGGGGACCCCCGAGGGTCCTAGCTCCATGCCTGACGCGGACCCAGGGCGCTGCAGCGCCTCCTGGCGAATCCCGAGGCTGCTCGGGCCCCTGTCCGTTGCAGGGCATGGAGAGCATGCCCCCGGCACCTGTTCCGGCGGCCGAAACGGGGCTTGACTCCTTGCGGGCGACTCCAGGTGTCCCCCGAGATCCCCGGGCCAACCTGCCAAGAAAAGCGGGGCTTCCCGCCACACACCGCGGGGGGCGTCCCCCGGGCCCCCCTCCTTGCGAGAGACGGGGCCCTTGGGATCTGCAGCGACGCGAGAGCGAGAGCCGTCCTGCCTTCTCTCTGGCGCTGCAACGGAGGCTGGACTCCCTCTAGGCGCCCCCAGAGGTTCCCTGGGATACCCCCGTGTCCAGGCAGGCGAGCGGAACCCTGAGTCTCCAGAGGCCGCTCGCGAGGGGCCCCCCCCGCCGTCGGCGGCCCCTCCTCTCGAAAGGGGGGGGTCCAATCCCCTTCCTGAATGCCATCGCAATCCCTACATTCCCTCGCACCTCCAGAGCGGGACTCTCGCCTCTCCCTGAGGTTCGAGAAGAGGGCCCCAAGGGGCCAGTTCCGGCCGCCGCAAGACCAAAGGTCCCCGAGGAACCCCCCCATCGGCAAGCGAGTCCAGTTCCCTGGACGTGAGGCGAGGGGAAGCCCAGCAGCCCCTGGCGATGTCAAAGGAGGCCTGGACTTCTCAGAGGCAACAAGAGAGGCTCCCCGAGGCGCCACGCCCCCCGATTCAGAGAGGCCACCCCCCCCTTCCCCCCCCCCTGCGCGCGCGCGGCGCGGGAAAAGCACGACCTTCGCCCCTGCATTCGAGGGGAAAGCCCGATTGCCCTTGGCTGTGACCGGAGAGAAAAAGGCTGAGTCCCCTCGACTCCCTGGAGGCCACCCCACAGGTGCCAGTTATACCTGTACCTCCCCCCCCCCCCTCCCGGGGGACCCCCAGGGGTCCTAGCTCCATGCCTGACGCGGGACCCAGGGCGCTGCAGCGCCTCCTGGCGAATCCCGAGGCTGCTGCTCGGGCCCCTGTCCGCTCGAAAGGAGGCATGGCGACGACCCCGCTGGGCTAACGGGGGAGACGGGGGCCCGGGGTACCCGCCGCAACTCGAGAATGCACCGCCGCAAGTCGAGAACCCCCCCGTGAGGCCACGCCCATAGAGGGAGGAGGCGCTTTTCCCTTGCAGGGCATGGAGAGCATGCCCCCGGCCCCGCACCTGTTCCCGGCTCCGAAACGGGGGGCTTGACTCCTTGCGCGGCGACTCCAGGTGTCCCCCGAGATCCCCGGGCCAACCCTGCCAAAGAAAGCGGGGCTTCCCCGCCACACCGCGCGAGGGCGTCCCCCGGGCCCCCCCCCCTTGCGAGACGACGGGGCCCTTGGGATCTGCAGCGACGCGAGAGAGCCGTCCTGCCTTCTCTCTGGCGCTGCAACGGAGGCTGGACTGGACTCCCTCTAGGCGCCCCCAGAGGTTTCCCTGGGATACCCCGTGTCCACAGGCGCGAGCGGAACCCTGAGTCTCCAGAGGCCGCTCGCGAGGGGCCCCCCCGTCGCCGTCGGCCCCCCTCCTCTCGAAAGGGGGGGTCCAATCCCCTTTCCTGAATGCCATCGCAATCCCCCTACATTTCCCATCGCACCTCCAGAGCGGGACTCTCGCCTCTCCTGAGGTTCGAGAAGAGAGGCCCCAAGGGGCCCAGTTCCGGGCCGCAAAGACCAAAGGTCCCCGAGGAACCCCCCATCGGCAAGCGAGTCCAGTTCCCCTGGACGTGAGGCGAGGGAGGGGGAAGCCCAGCAGCCCCCTGGCGATGTCAAAAAAGAGGCCTGGACTTCTCAGAGGCAACAAGAGAGGCTCCCCGAGGCGCCACGCCCCCCCCCCGATTCAGAGAGGCCACCCCCGCTTCCCCCCCTGCCGCGCGCGAAAAAGCACGACCTTCGCCCCCTCGCCATTCGAGGAGGGGAAGCCCGATTGCCCTTGGCTGTGACCGGAGAGAGAGAAAGGCTGAGTCCCCCTCGACTCCCTGGAGGCCACCCCACAGGTGCCAGTTATATACCTGTCCCCCTCCCCCCCCTCCGGGGACCCCCGAGGGTCCTAGCTCCATGCCTGCCTGACGCGACGCGGACCCAGGCGCTGCAGCGCCTCCTGGCGAATCCCGAGGCTGCTCGGGCCCCTGTCCGCCGCGCTCGAAAGGAGGCATGGCGACCCCCCGCTGGGCTAACGGGGGGGAGACGGGCCGGGGTACCCGCCGCAACTCGAAACTCGAGAATGCACCGCCGCAAGTCGAGAAACACCCCCGTGAGGCCACGCCCATAGAGGGAGGAGGCGCTTTTTCCCTTGCAGGGCATGGAGAGCATGCCCCGGCACCTGTTCCGGCTCCGCCCGAACGGGGCTTGACTCCTTGCGGGCGACTCCAGGTGTCCCCCCGAGATCCCCGGGCCAACCAACCTGCCAAGAAAGCGGGGCTTCCCGCCACCACACCGCGAGGGGCGTCCCCCCCCCCCCCCCCCCTTGCGAGACGGGGCCCTTGGGATCTGCAGCGACGCGAGAGCCGTCCTGCCTTCTCTCTCTCTGCGCTGCAACGGAGGAGGGACTCTCCCTCTAGGCGCCCCCCCAGAGGTTCCCTGGGATACCCGTGTCCACAGGCGAGCGGAACCCTGAGTCTCTCCAGAGGCCGCCGCTCGCGAGGGGGCCCCCCGTCGCCGTCGGCCCCCTCCCCTCTCGAAAGGGGGGTCCAATCCCCCTTCCTGAATGCCATCATCGCAATCCCTACATTCCCTCGCACCTCCAGAGCGGGACTCTCGCCTCTCCTGAGGTTCGAGAAGAGGCCCCCCCAAGGGCCAGTTCCGGCCGCAAGACCAAAAGGTCCCCGAGGAAACCCCCATCGGCAAGCGAGTCCAGTTCCCTGGACTGGACGTGAGGCGAGGGGAAAGCCCCAGCAGCCCCCTGGCGATGTCAAAGGAGGCCTGGACTTCTCAGAGGCAACAAGAGAGGCTCCCCGAGGCGCCGACGCCCCCCCGATTCAGAGAGGCCACCCCCCCTTCCCCCCTGCGCCGCGCGCGGAAAAAAAGCACGACCTTCGCCCCCT
The DNA here is from genome assembly GCA_024291935.2 of Okapia johnstoni. Taxonomy (NCBI): domain Eukaryota; kingdom Metazoa; phylum Chordata; class Mammalia; order Artiodactyla; family Giraffidae; genus Okapia; species Okapia johnstoni. Next base: position 27,446 of record JAGTYA010000253.1, on the reverse strand, counting down.
GCATTCGAGGGGAAAGCCCGATTGCCCCTTGCCCTTGGCTGTGACCGGAGAGAAAGGCTGAGTCCCCCTCGACTCCCTGGAGGCCACCCCACAGGTGCCAGTTTATACCTGTCCCCCCTCCCCCCCTCCGGGGGGACCCCCGAGGGTCCTAGCTCCATGCCTGACGCGGACCCAGGGCGCTGCAGCGCCTCCTGGCGAATCCCGAGGCTGCTGCTCGGGCCCCTGTCCGCTCGAAAAGGAGGCATGGCGACGACCCCGCTGGGCTAAACGGGGGAGACGGGCCGGGGGTACCCCCCCGCCCGCAACTCGAGAATGCACCGCCGCAAGTCGAGAACACACCCCCGTGAGAGGCCACGCCCATAGAGGGAGGAGGCGCTTTTTCCCTTGCAGGGCATGGAGAGCATGCCCCGGCACCTGTTCCGGCTCCGAACGGGGGCTTGACTCCTTGCGGGCGACTCCAGGTGTCCCCCGAGATCCCCGGGGGCCAACCTGCCAAGAAAGCGGGGGGCTTCCCGCCACACACCGCGAGGGGCGTCCCCCCGGGCCCCCCCCTTTGCGAGACGGGGCCCCTTGGGATCTCTGCAGCGACGCGAGAGCCGTCCTGCCTTCTCTCTGGCGCTGCAACGGAGGCTGGACTCCCTCTAGGCGCCCCCAGAGGTTCCCTGGGATACCCCGTGTCCACAGGCGAGCGGAACCCTGAGTCTCCAGAGGCCGCCGCTCGCGAGGGGCCCCCCGTCGCCGTCGGCCCCTCCTCTCGAAAGGGGGGGTCCAATCCCCTTCCTGAATGCCTCAGAGGCAACAAGAGAGGCTCCCCGAGGCGCCACGCCCCCGATTCAGAGAGGCCACCCCCGCTTCCCCCTGCGCCGCGCGGAAAAAAGCACGACCTTCGCCCCTGCATTCGAGGGGAAGCCCGATTGCCCTTGCCGAACGGGGCTTGACTCCTTGCGGGCGACTCCAGGTGTCCCCCGAGATCCCCGGGCCAACCTGCCAAGAAAGCGGGGCTTCCCGCCACACCGCGAGGGCGTCCCCCGGGCCCCCCCCTCCTTGCGAGACGGGGCCCTTGGGATCTGCAGCGACGCGAGAGCCGTCCTGCCTTCTCTCTGGCGCTGCAACGGAGGCTGGACTCCCTCTAGGCGCCCCCAGAGGTTCCCTGGGATACCCGTGTCCACAGGCGAGCGGAACCCTGAGTCTCCAGAGGCCGCTCGCGAGGGGCCCCCCGTCGCCGTCGGCCCCTCCTCCTCTCGAAAGGGGGGTCCAATCCCCTTCCTGAATGCCATCGCAATCCCTACATTCCCTCGCACCTCCAGAGCGGGACTCTCGCCTCTCCTGAGGTTCGAGAAGAGGCCCCAAGGGGCCAGTTCCGGCCGCAAGACCAAAGGTCCCCGAGGAACCCCCATCGGCAAGCGAGTCCAGTTCCCTGGACGTGAGGCGAGGGGAAGCCCAGCAGCCCCTGGCGATGTCAAAGGAGGCCTGGACTTCTCAGAGGCAACAAGAGAGGCTCCCCGAGGCGCCACGCCCCCGATTCAGAGAGGCCACCCCCGCTTCCCCCTGCGCCGCGCGGAAAAAGCACGACCTTCGCCCCTGCATTCGAGGGGAAGCCCGATTGCCCTTGGCTGTGACCGGAGAGAAAGGCTGAGTCCCCTCGACTCCCTGGAGGCCACCCCACAGGTGCCAGTTATACCTGTCCCCTCCCCCCCTCCGGGGACCCCCGAGGGTCCTAGCTCCATGCCTGACGCGGACCCAGGGCGCTGCAGCGCCTCCTGGCGAATCCCGAGGCTGCTCGGGCCCCTGTCCGCTCGAAAGGAGGCATGGCGACCCCGCTGGGCTAACGGGGGAGACGGGCCGGGGTACCCGCCGCAACTCGAGAATGCACCGCCGCAAGTGGAGAACACCCCCGTGAGGCCACGCCCATAGAGGGAGGAGGCGCTTTTCCCTTGCAGGGCATGGAGAGCATGCCCCGGCACCTGTTCCGGCTCCGAACGGGGCTTGACTCCTTGCGGGCGACTCCAGGTGTCCCCCGAGATCCCCGGGCCAACAAAAGGCCACCCGTGGACACGGCCATTACGCAAAGGCAGATCCAGTTCCCTAGACCGGAAGTGCGACCCCCCGACTTTTAGTCCCCTGGAGGCCCGAAGGACTCGGACTTGCATCACCCTCTACAAGAGGTGCCCCCGCGATGAATAGCACCACTCCCCCGGTCCAAGCTTCCCCCCCCGGTCCCAGCCTGCGGCGACGCCGACCTGTCCGACCTTCGAGCCCCTCCAGTTTCGAATGATTAAAGGCCCTATTGACCCCTCTGCTATAGCCCCAACACAAATGCAGAGTCCCCTCTGACCACCCACACAGGGCCCACTCCTCATGTCCCAGTTAACCTGTCCCCTCCACCCCCTTCACGGGTCTCCCCTAGGTCCTACGCTTCCATGCCATGAAACTGCGGACCCAGGGCGCTGCAGCGCCTCCTGTGCGAATCCCGAGGCTGCTCGAGCCCCTGGTCCCGCGTCGAAAAGGAGGCATGACAACCCCCCTGGGCAAAAACGGGGGATTAGGGCCGGGGTACGCCTCCGCGAACTCGCGAGAAAAGCACCGTGTGCTGAGCAGAGTCGAGAACACCCCCGGTTGAGGCCAAGAGCGCCAATAAGAGGGATGAGGGCGCTTTTTCGTTCCCCTTGCAGGCATAGGAAGAGACGATGCCCCGGCACCTGCTCCGCGGCCGAACAGGGGGCTTGACTCCTTGGCGGGCGACCCCAAGGTGTCCCGCCGAGATACCCTGGGCCGAACCCTGCCAAGAAAAGAAGCGGCTCTTCCCTGCCACATCCGCGAGGAGAGCGTCCCCCCGGCCCCCCTCCTTGCGAGACGGGGCCCTTGGGATCTGCAGCGACTCGAGAGCCGTCCTGCCTTCTCTCTGGCGCTGCAACGGAGGCTGGACTCCCTCTAGGCGCCCCCAGAGGTTCCCTGGGATACCCGTGTCCACAGGCGAGCGGAACCCTGAGTCTCCAGAGGCCGCTCGCGAGGGGCCCCCCCGTCGCCGTCGGCCCCTCCTCTCGAAAGGGGGGTCCAATCCCCTTCCTGAATGCCATCGCAATCCCTACATTCCCTCGCACCTCCAGAGCGGGACTCTCGCCTCTCCTGAGGTTCGAGAAGAGGCCCCAAGGGGCCAGTTCCGGCCGCAAGACCAAAGGTCCCCGAGGAACCCCCATCGGCAAGCGAGTCCAGTTCCCTGGACGTGAGGCGAGGGGAAGCCCAGCAGCCCCTGGCGATGTCAAAGGAGGCCTGGACTTCTCAGAGGCAACAAGAGAGGCTCCCCGAGGCGCCACGCCCCCGATTCAGAGAGGCCACCCCCGCTTCCCCCTGCGCCGCGCGGGAAAAGCACGACCTTCGCCCCTGCATTCGAGGGGAAGCCCGATTGCCCTTGGCTGTGACCGGAGAGAAAGGCTGAGTCCCCTCGACTCCCTGGAGGCCACCCCACAGGTGCCAGTTATACCTGTCCCTTCCCCCCCTCCGGGGACCCCCGAGGGTCCTAGCTCCATGCCTGACGCGGACCCAGGGCGCTGCAGCGCCTCCTGGCGAATCCCGAGGCTGCTCGGGCCCCTGTCCGCTCGAAAGGAGGCATGGCGACCCCGCTGGGCTAACGGGGGAGACGGGCCGGGGTACCCGCCGCAACTCGAGAATGCACCGCCGCAAGTCGAGAACACCCCCCGTGAGGCCACGCCCATAGAGGGAGGAGGCGCTTTTCCCCTTGCAGGGCATGGAGAGCATGCCCCGGCACCTGTTCCGGCTCCGAACGGGGCTTGACTCCTTGCGGGCGACTCCAGGTGTCCCCCGAGATCCCCGGGCCAACCTGCCAAGAAAGCGGGGCTTCCCGCCACACCGCGAGGGCGTCCCCCGGGCCCCCTCCTTGCGAGACGGGGCCCTTGGGATCTGCAGCGACGCGAGAGCCGTCCTGCCTTCTCTCTGGCGCTGCAACGGAGGCTGGACTCCCTCTAGGCGCCCCCAGAGGTTCCCTGGGATACCCGTGTCCACAGGCGAGCGGAACCCTGAGTCTCCAGAGGCCGCTCGCGAGGGGCCCCCCGTCGCCGTCGGCCCCTCCTCTCGAAAGGGGGGTCCAATCCCCTTCCTGAATGCCATCGCAATCCCTACATTCCCTCGCACCTCCAGAGCGGGACTCTCGCCTCTCCTGAGGTTCGAGAAGAGGCCCCAAGGGGCCAGTTCCGGCCGCAAGACCAAAGGTCCCCGAGGAACCCCCATCGGCAAGCGAGTCCAGTTCCCTGGACGTGAGGCGAGGGGAAGCCCAGCAGCCCCTGGCGATGTCAAAGGAGGCCTGGACTTCTCAGAGGCAACAAGAGAGGCTCCCCGAGGCGCCACGCCCCCGATTCAGAGAGGCCACCCCCGCTTCCCCCTGCGCCGCGCGGAAAAGCACGACCTTCGCCCCTGCATTCGAGGGGAAGCCCGATTGCCCTTGGCTGTGACCGGAGAGAAAGGCTGAGTCCCCTCGACTCCCTGGAGGCCACCCCACAGGTGCCAGTTATACCTGTCCCCTCCCCCCCTCCGGGGACCCCCGAGGGTCCTAGCTCCATGCCTGACGCGGACCCAGGGCGCTGCAGCGCCTCCTGGCGAATCCCGAGGCTGCTCGGGCCCCTGTCCGCTCGAAAGGAGGCATGGCGACCCCGCTGGGCTAACGGGGGAGACGGGCCGGGGTACCCGCCGCAACTCGAGAATGCACCGCCGCAAGTCGAGAACACCCCCGTGAGGCCACGCCCATAGAGGGAGGAGGCGCTTTTCCCTTGCAGGGCATGGAGAGCATGCCCCGGCACCTGTTCCGGCTCCGAACGGGGCTTGACTCCTTGCGGGCGACTCCAGGTGTCCCCCGAGATCCCCGGGCCAACCTGCCAAGAAAGCGGGGCTTCCCGCCACACCGCGAGGGCGTCCCCCGGGCCCCCCTCCTTGCGAGACGGGGCCCTTGGGATCTGCAGCGACTCGAGAGCCGTCCTGCCTTCTCTCTGGCGCTGCAACGGAGGCTGGACTCCCTCTAGGCGCCCCCAGAGGTTCCCTGGGATACCCGTGTCCACAGGCGAGCGGAACCCTGAGTCTCCAGAGGCCGCTCGCGAGGGGCCCCCCGTCGCCGTCGGCCCCTCCTCTCGAAAGGGGGGTCCAATCCCCTTCCTGAATGCCATCGCAATCCCTACATTCCCTCGCACCTCCAGAGCGGGACTCTCGCCTCTCCTGAGGTTCGAGAAGAGGCCCCAAGGGGCCAGTTCCGGCCGCAAGACCAAAGGTCCCCGAGGAACCCCCATCGGCAAGCGAGTCCAGTTCCCTGGACGTGAGGCGAGGGGAAGCCCAGCAGCCCCTGGCGATGTCAAAGGAGGCCTGGACTTCTCAGAGGCAACAAGAGAGGCTCCCCGAGGCGCCACGCCCCCGATTCAGAGAGGCCACCCCCGCTTCCCCCTGCGCCGCGCGGAAAAGCACGACCTTCGCCCCTGCATTCGAGGGGAAGCCCGATTGCCCTTGGCTGTGACCGGAGAGAAAGGCTGAGTCCCCTCGACTCCCTGGAGGCCACCCCACAGGTGCCAGTTATACCTGTCCCCTCCCCCCCTCCGGGGACCCCCGAGGGTCCTAGCTCCATGCCTGACGCGGACCCAGGGCGCTGCAGCGCCTCCTGGCGAATCCCGAGGCTGCTCGGGCCCCTGTCCGCTCGAAAGGAGGCATGGCGACCCCGCTGGGCTAACGGGAGACGGGCCGGGGTACCCGCCGCAACTCGAGAATGCACCGCCGCAAGTCGAGAACACCCCCGTGAGGCCACGCCCATAGAGGGAGGAGGCGCTTTTCCCTTGCAGGGCATGGAGAGCATGCCCCGGCACCTGTTCCGGCTCCGAACGGGGCTTGACTCCTTGCGGGCGACTCCAGGTGTCCCCCGAGATCCCCGGGCCAACCTGCCAAGAAAGCGGGGCTTCCCGCCACACCGCGAGGGCGTCCCCCGGGCCCCCCTCCTTGCGAGACGGGGCCCTTGGGATCTGCAGCGACTCGAGAGCCGTCCTGCCTTCTCTCTGGCGCTGCAACGGAGGCTGGACTCCCTCTAGGCGCCCCCAGAGGTTCCCTGGGATACCCGTGTCCACAGGCGAGCGGAACCCTGAGTCTCCAGAGGCCGCTCGCGAGGGGCCCCCCGTCGCCGTCGGCCCCTCCTCTCGAAAGGGGGGTCCAATCCCCTTCCTGAATGCCATCGCAATCCCTACATTCCCTCGCACCTCCAGAGCGGGACTCTCGCCTCTCCTGAGGTTCGAGAAGAGGCCCCAAGGGGCCAGTTCCGGCCGCAAGACCAAAGGTCCCCGAGGAACCCCCATCGGCAAGCGAGTCCAGTTCCCTGGACGTGAGGCGAGGGGAAGCCCAGCAGCCCCTGGCGATGTCAAAGGAGGCCTGGACTTCTCAGAGGCAACAAGAGAGGCTCCCCGAGGCGCCACGCCCCCGATTCAGAGAGGCCACCCCCGCTTCCCCCTGCGCCGCGCGGAAAAGCACGACCTTCGCCCCTGCATTCGAGGGGAAGCCCGATTGCCCTTGGCTGTGACCGGAGAGAAAGGCTGAGTCCCCTCGACTCCCTGGAGGCCACCCCACAGGTGCCAGTTATACCTGTCCCCTCCCCCCCTCCGGGGACCCCCGAGGGTCCTAGCTCCATGCCTGACGCGGACCCAGGGCGCTGCAGCGCCTCCTGGCGAATCCCGAGGCTGCTCGGGCCCTGTCCGCTCGAAAGGAGGCATGGCGACCCCGCTGGGCTAACGGGGGAGACGGGCCGGGGTACCCGCCGCAACTCGAGAATGCACCGCCGCAAGTCGAGAACACCCCCGTGAGGCCACGCCCATAGAGGGAGGAGGCGCTTTTCCCTTGCAGGGCATGGAGAGCATGCCCCGGCACCTGTTCCGGCTCCGAACGGGGCTTGACTCCTTGCGGGCGACTCCAGGTGTCCCCCGAGATCCCCGGGCCAACCTGCCAAGAAAGCGGGGCTTCCCGCCACACCGCGAGGGCGTCCCCCGGGCCCCCCTCCTTGCGAGACGGGGCCCTTGGGATCTGCAGCGACTCGAGAGCCGTCCTGCCTTCTCTCTGGCGCTGCAACGGAGGCTGGACTCCCTCTAGGCGCCCCCAGAGGTTCCCTGGGATACCCGTGTCCACAGGCGAGCGGAACCTGAGTCTCCAGAGGCCGCTCGCGAGGGGCCCCCCGTCGCCGTCGGCCCCTCCTTTCGAAAGGGGGGTCCAATCCCCTTCCTGAATGCCATCGCAATCCCTACATTCCCTCGCACCTCCAGAGCGGGACTCTCGCCTCTCCTGAGGTTCGAGAAGAGGCCCCAAGGGGCCAGTTCCGGCCGCAAGACCAAAGGTCCCCGAGGAACCCCCATCGGCAAGCGAGTCCAGTTCCCTGGACGTGAGGCGAGGGGAAGCCCAGCAGCCCCTGGCGATGTCAAAGGAGGCCTGGACTTCTCAGAGGCAACAAGAGAGGCTCCCCGAGGCGCCACGCCCCCGATTCAGAGAGGCCACCCCCGCTTCCCCCTGCGCCGCGCGGAAAAGCACGACCTTCGCCCCTGCATTCGAGGGGAAGCCCGATTGCCCTTGGCTGTGACCGGAGAGAAAGGCTGAGTCCCCTCGACTCCCTGGAGGCCACCCCACAGGTGCCAGTTATACCTGTCCCCTCCCCCCCTCCGGGGACCCCCGAGGGTCCTAGCTCCATGCCTGACGCGGACCAGGGCGCTGCAGCGCCTCCTGGCGAATCCCGAGGCTGCTCGGGCCCCTGTCCGCTCGAAAGGAGGCATGGCGACCCCGCTGGGCTAACGGGGGAGACGGGCCGGGGTACCCGCCGCAACTCGAGAATGCACCGCCGCAAGTCGAGAACACCCCCGTGAGGCCACGCCCATAGAGGGAGGAGGCGCTTTTCCCTTGCAGGGCATGGAGAGCATGCCCCGGCACCTGTTCCGGCTCCGAACGGGGCTTGACTCCTTGCGGGCGACTCCAGGTGTCCCCCGAGATCCCCGGGCCAACCTGCCAAGAAAGCGGGGCTTCCCGCCACACCGCGAGGGCGTCCCCCGGGCCCCCCTCCTTGCGAGACGGGGCCCTTGGGATCTGCAGCGACTCGAGAGCCGTCCTGCCTTCTCTCTGGCGCTGCAACGGAGGCTGGACTCCCTCTAGGCGCCCCCAGAGGTTCCCTGGGATACCCGTGTCCACAGGCGAGCGGAACCCTGAGTCTCCAGAGGCCGCTCGCGAGGGGCCCCCCGTCGCCGTCGGCCCCTCCTCTCGAAAGGGGGGTCCAATCCCCTTCCTGAATGCCATCGCAATCCCTACATTCCCTCGCACCTCCAGAGCGGGACTCTCGCCTCTCCTGAGGTTCGAGAAGAGGCCCCAAGGGGCCAGTTCCGGCCGCAAGACCAAAGGTCCCCGAGGAACCCCCATCGGCAAGCGAGTCCAGTTCCCTGGACGTGAGGCGAGGGGAAGCCCAGCAGCCCCTGGCGATGTCAAAGGAGGCCTGGACTTCTCAGAGGCAACAAGAGAGGCTCCCCGAGGCGCCACGCCCCCGATTCAGAGAGGCCACCCCCGCTTCCCCCTGCGCCGCGCGGAAAAGCACGACCTTCGCCCCTGCATTCGAGGGGAAGCCCGATTGCCCTTGGCTGTGACCGGAGAGAAAGGCTGAGTCCCCTCGACTCCCTGGAGGCCACCCCACAGGTGCCAGTTATACCTGTCCCCTCCCCCCCCTCCGGGGACCCCCGAGGGTCCTAGCTCCATGCCTGACGCGGACCCAGGGCGCTGCAGCGCCTCCTGGCGAATCCCGAGGCTGCTCGGGCCCCTGTCCGCTCGAAAGGAGGCATGGCGACCCCGCTGGGCTAACGGGGGAGACGGGCCGGGTACCCGCCGCAACTCGAGAATGCACCGCCGCAAGTCGAGAACACCCCCGTGAGGCCACGCCCATAGAGGGAGGAGGCGCTTTTCCCTTGCAGGGCATGGAGAGCATGCCCCGGCACCTGTTCCGGCTCCGAACGGGGCTTGACTCCTTGCGGGCGACTCCAGGTGTCCCCCGAGATCCCCGGGCCAACCTGCCAAGAAAGCGGGGCTTCCCGCCACACCGCGAGGGCGTCCCCCGGGCCCCCCTCCTTGCGAGACGGGGCCCTTGGGATCTGCAGCGACTCGAGAGCCGTCCTGCCTTCTCTCTGGCGCTGCAACGGAGGCTGGACTCCCTCTAGGCGCCCCCAGAGGGTTCCCTGGGATACCCGTGTCCACAGGCGAGCGGAACCCTGAGTCTCCAGAGGCCGCTCGCGAGGGGCCCCCCGTCGCCGTCGGCCCCTCCTCTCGAAAGGGGGGTCCAATCCCCTTCCTGAATGCCATCGCAATCCCTACATTCCCTCGCACCTCCAGAGCGGGACTCTCGCCTCTCCTGAGGTTCGAGAAGAGGCCCCAAGGGGCCAGTTCCGGCCGCAAGACCAAAGGTCCCCGAGGAACCCCCATCGGCAAGCGAGTCCAGTTCCCTGGACGTGAGGCGAGGGGAAGCCCAGCAGCCCCTGGCGATGTCAAAGGAGGCCTGGACTTCTCAGAGGCAACAAGAGAGGCTCCCCGAGGCGCCACGCCCCCGATTCAGAGAGGCCACCCCCGCTTCCCCCTGCGCCGCGCGGAAAAGCACGACCTTCGCCCCTGCATTCGAGGGGAAGCCCGATTGCCCTTGGCTGTGACCGGAGAGAAAGGCTGAGTCCCCTCGACTCCCTGGAGGCCACCCCACAGGTGCCAGTTATACCTGTCCCCTCCCCCCCCTCCGGGGACCCCCGAGGGTCCTAGCTCCATGCCTGACGCGGACCCAGGGCGCTGCAGCGCCTCCTGGCGAATCCCGAGGCTGCTCGGGCCCCTGTCCGCTCGAAAGGAGGCATGGCGACCCCGCTGGGCTAACGGGGGAGACGGGCCGGGGTACCCGCCGCAACTCGAGAATGCACCGCCGCAAGTCGAGAACACCCCCGTGAGGCCACGCCCATAGAGGGAGGAGCGCGCTTTTCCCTTGCAGGGCATGGAGAGCATGCCCCGGCACCTGTTCCGGCTCCGAACGGGGCTTGACTCCTTGCGGGCGACTCCAGGTGTCCCCCGAGATCCCCGGGCCAACCTGCCAAGAAAGCGGGGCTTCCCGCCACACCGCGAGGGCGTCCCCCGGGCCCCCCTCCTTGCGAGACGGGGCCCTTGGGATCTGCAGCGACTCGAGAGCCGTCCTGCCTTCTCTCTGGCGCTGCAACGGAGGCTGGACTCCCTCTAGGCGCCCCCAGAGGTTCCCTGGGATACCCGTGTCCACAGGCGAGCGGAACCCTGAGTCTCCAGAGGCCGCTCGCGAGGGGCCCCCCGTCGCCGTCGGCCCCTCCTCTCGAAAGGGGGGTCCAATCCCCTTCCTGAATGCCATCGCAATCCCTACATTCCCTCGCACCTCCAGAGCGGGACTCTCGCCTCTCCTGAGGTTCGAGAAGAGGCCCCAAGGGGCCAGTTCCGGCCGCAAGACCAAAGGTCCCCGAGGAACCCCCATCGGCAAGCGAGTCCAGTTCCCTGGACGTGAGGCGAGGGGAAGCCCAGCAGCCCCTGGCGATGTCAAAGGAGGCCTGGACTTCTCAGAGGCAACAAGAGAGGCTCCCCGAGGCGCCACGCCCCCGATTCAGAGAGGCCACCCCCGCTTCCCCCTGCGCCGCGCGGAAAAGCACGACCTTCGCCCCTGCATTCGAGGGGAAGCCCGATTGCCCTTGGCTGTGACCGGAGAGAAAGGCTGAGTCCCCTCGACTCCCTGGAGGCCACCCCACAGGTGCCAGTTATACCTGTCCCCTCCCCCCCTCCGGGGACCCCCGAGGGTCCTAGCTCCATGCCTGACGCGGACCCAGGGCGCTGCAGCGCCTCCTGGCGAATCCCGAGGCTGCTCGGGCCCCTGTCCGCTCGAAAGGAGGCATGGCGACCCCGCTGGGCTAACGGGGGAGACGGGCCGGGGTACCCGCCGCAACTCGAGAATGCACCGCCGCAAGTCGAGAACACCCCCGTGAGGCCACGCGCCCATAGAGGGAGGAGGCGCTTTTCCCTTGCAGGGCATGGAGAGCATGCCCCGGCACCTGTTCCGGCTCCGAACGGGGCTTGACTCCTTGCGGGCGACTCCAGGTGTCCCCCGAGATCCCCGGGCCAACCTGCCAAGAAAGCGGGGCTTCCCGCCACACCGCGAGGGCGTCCCCCGGGCCCCCCTCCTTGCGAGACGGGGCCCTTGGGATCTCTGCAGCGACTCGAGAGCCGTCCTGCCTTCTCTCTGGCGCTGCAACGGAGGCTGGACTCCCTCTAGGCGCCCCCAGAGGTTCCCTGGGATACCCGTGTCCACAGGCGAGCGGAACCCTGAGTCTCCAGAGGCCGCTCGCGAGGGGCCCCCCCGTCGCCGTCGGCCCCTCCTCTCGAAAGGGGGGTCCAATCCCCTTCCTGAATGCCATCGCAATCCCTACATTCCCTCGCACCTCCAGAGCGGGACTCTCGCCTCTCCTGAGGTTCGAGAAGAGGCCCCAAGGGGCCAGTTCCGGCCGCAAGACCAAAGGTCCCCGAGGAACCCCCATCGGCAAGCGAGTCCAGTTCCCTGGACGTGAGGCGAGGGGAAGCCCAGCAGCCCCTGGCGATGTCAAAGGAGGCCTGGACTTCTCAGAGGCAACAAGAGAGGCTCCCCGAGGCGCCACGCCCCCGATTCAGAGAGGCCACCCCCGCTTCCCCCTGCGCCGCGCGGAAAAGCACGACCTTCGCCCCTGCATTCGAGGGGAAGCCCGATTGCCCTTGGCTGTGACCGGAGAGAAAGGCTGAGTCCCCTCGACTCCCTGGAGGCCACCCCACAGGTGCCAGTTATACCTGTCCCCTCCCCCCCTCCGGGGACCCCCGAGGGTCCTAGCTCCATGCCTGACGCGGACCCAGGGCGCTGCAGCGCCTCCTGGCGAATCCCGAGGCTGCTCGGGCCCCTGTCCGCTCGAAAGGAGGCATGGCGACCCCGCTGGGCTAACGGGGGAGACGGGCCGGGGTACCCGCCGCAACTCGAGAATGCACCGCCGCAAGTCGAGAACACCCCCGTGAGGCCACGCCCATAGAGGGAGGAGGCGCTTTTCCCTTGCAGGGCATGGAGAGCATGCCCCGGCACCTGTTCCGGCTCCGAACGGGGCTTGACTCCTTGCGGGCGACTCCAGGTGTCCCCCGAGATCCCCGGGCCAACCTGCCAAGAAAGCGGGGCTTCCCGCCACACCGCGAGGGCGTCCCCCGGGCCCCCCTCCTTGCGAGACGGGGCCCTTGGGATCTGCAGCGACGCGAGAGCCGTCCTGCCTTCTCTCTGGCGCTGCAACGGAGGCTGGACTCCCTCTAGGCGCCCCCAGAGGTTCCCTGGGATACCCGTGTCCACAGGCGAGCGGAACCCTGAGTCTCCAGAGGCCGCTCGCGAGGGGCCCCCCGTCGCCGTCGGCCCCTCCTCTCGAAAGGGGGGTCCAATCCCCTTCCTGAATGCCATCGCAATCCCTACATTCCCTCGCACCTCCAGAGCGGGACTCTCGCCTCTCCTGAGGTTCGAGAAGAGGCCCCAAGGGGCCAGTTCCGGCCGCAAGACCAAAGGTCCCCGAGGAACCCCCATCGGCAAGCGAGTCCAGTTCCCTGGACGTGAGGCGAGGGGAAGCCCAGCAGCCCCTGGCGATGTCAAAGGAGGCCTGGACTTCTCAGAGGCAACAAGAGAGGCTCCCCGAGGCGCCACGCCCCCGATTCAGAGAGGCCACCCCCGCTTCCCCCTGCGCCGCGCGGAAAAGCACGACCTTCGCCCCTGCATTCGAGGGGAAGCCCGATTGCCCTTGGCTGTGACCGGAGAGAAAGGCTGAGTCCCCTCGACTCCCTGGAGGCCACCCCACAGGTGCCAGTTATACCTGTCCCCTCCCCCCCTCCGGGGACCCCCGAGGGTCCTAGCTCCATGCCTGACGCGGACCCAGGGCGCTGCAGCGCCTCCTGGCGAATCCCGAGGCTGCTCGGGCCCCTGTCCGCTCGAAAGGAGGCATGGCGACCCCGCTGGGCTAACGGGGGAGACGGGCCGGGGTACCCGCCGCAACTCGAGAATGCACCGCCGCAAGTCGAGAACACCCCCGTGAGGCCACGCCCATAGAGGGAGGAGGCGCTTTTCCCTTGCAGGGCATGGAGAGCATGCCCCGGCACCTGTTCCGGCTCCGAACGGGCTTTGACTCCTTGCGGGCGACTCCAGGTGTCCCCCGAGATCCCCGGGCCAACCTGCCAAGAAAGCGGGGCTTCCCGCCACACCGCGAGGGCGTCCCCCGGGCCCCCCTCCTTGCGAGACGGGGCCCTTGGGATCTGCAGCGACGCGAGAGCCGTCCTGCCTTCTCTCTGGCGCTGCAACGGAGGCTGGACTCCCTCTAGGCGCCCCCAGAGGTTCCCTGGGATACCCGTGTCCACAGGCGAGCGGAACCCTGAGTCTCCAGAGGCCGCTCGCGAGGGGCCCCCCGTCGCCGTCGGCCCCTCCTCTCGAAAGGGGGGTCCAATCCCCTTCCTGAATGCCATCGCAATCCCTACATTCCCTCGCACCTCCAGAGCGGGACTCTCGCCTCTCCTGAGGTTCGAGAAGAGGCCCCAAGGGGCCAGTTCCGGCCGCAAGACCAAAGGTCCCCGAGGAACCCCCATCGGCAAGCGAGTCCAGTTCCCTGGACGTGAGGCGAGGGGAAGCCCAGCAGCCCCTGGCGATGTCAAAGGAGGCCTGGACTTCTCAGAGGCAACAAGAGAGGCTCCCCGAGGCGCCACGCCCCCGATTCAGAGAGGCCACCCCCGCTTCCCCCTGCGCCGCGCGGAAAAAGCACGACCTTCGCCCCTGCATTCGAGGGGAAGCCCGATTGCCCTTGGCTGTGACCGGAGAGAAAGGCTGAGTCCCCTCGACTCCCTGGAGGCCACCCCACAGGTGCCAGTTATACCTGTCCCCTCCCCCCCCCGGGGACCCCCGAGGGTCCTAGCTCCATGCCTGACGCGGACCCAGGGCGCTGCAGCGCCTCCTGGCGAATCCCGAGGCTGCTCGGGCCCCTGTCCGCTCGAAAGGAGGCATGGCGACCCCGCTGGGCTAACGGGGGAGACGGGCCGGGGTACCCGCCGCAACTCGAGAATGCACCGCCGCAAGTCGAGAACACCCCCGTGAGGCCACGCCCATAGAGGGAGGAGGCGCTTTTCCCTTGCAGGGCATGGAGAGCATGCCCCGGCACCTGTTCCGGCTCCGAACGGGGCTTGACTCCTTGCGGGCGACTCCAGGTGTCCCCCGAGATCCCCGGGCCAACCTGCCAAGAAAGCGGGGCTTCCCGCCACACCGCGAGGGCGTCCCCCGGGCCCCCCTCCTTGCGAGACGGGGCCCTTGGGATCTGCAGCGACTCGAGAGCCGTCCTGCCTTCTCTCTGGCGCTGCAACGGAGGCTGGACTCCCTCTAGGCGCCCCCAGAGGTTCCCTGGGATACCCGTGTCCACAGGCGAGCGGAACCCTGAGTCTCCAGAGGCCGCTCGCGAGGGGCCCCCCGTCGCCGTCGGCCCCTCCTCTCGAAAGGGGGGTCCAATCCCCTTCCTGAATGCCATCGCAATCCCTACATTCCCTCGCACCTCCAGAGCGGGACTCTCGCCTCTCCTGAGGTTCGAGAAGAGGCCCCAAGGGGCCAGTTCCGGCCGCAAGACCAAAGGTCCCCGAGGAACCCCCATCGGCAAGCGAGTCCAGTTCCCTGGACGTGAGGCGAGGGAAGCCCAGCAGCCCCTGGCGATGTCAAAGGAGGCCTGGACTTCTCAGAGGCAACAAGAGAGGCTCCCCGAGGCGCCACGCCCCCGATTCAGAGAGGCCACCCCCGCTTCCCCCTGCGCCGCGCGGAAAAGCACGACCTTCGCCCCTGCATTCGAGGGGAAGCCCGATTGCCCTTGGCTGTGACCGGAGAGAAAGGCTGAGTCCCCTCGACTCCCTGGAGGCCACCCCACAGGTGCCAGTTATACCTGTCCCCTCCCCCCCTCCGGGGACCCCCGAGGGTCCTAGCTCCATGCCTGACGCGGACCCAGGGCGCTGCAGCGCCTCCTGGCGAATCCCGAGGCTGCTCGGGCCCCTGTCCGCTCGAAAGGAGGCATGGCGACCCCGCTGGGCTAACGGGGGAGACGGGCCGGGGTACCCGCCGCAACTCGAGAATGCACCGCCGCAAGTCGAGAACACCCCCGTGAGGCCACGCCCATAGAGGGAGGAGGCGCTTTTCCCTTGCAGGGCATGGAGAGCATGCCCCGGCACCTGTTCCGGCTCCGAACGGGGCTTGACTCCTTGCGGGCGACTCCAGGTGTCCCCCGAGATCCCCGGGCCAACCTGCCAAGAAAGCGGGGCTTCCCGCCACACCGCGAGGGCGTCCCCCGGGCCCCCCTCCTTGCGAGACGGGGCCCTTGGGATCTGCAGCGACGCGAGAGCCGTCCTGCCTTCTCTCTGGCGCTGCAACGGAGGCTGGACTCCCTCTAGGCGCCCCCAGAGGTTCCCTGGGATACCCGTGTCCACAGGCGAGCGGAACCCTGAGTCTCCAGAGGCCGCTCGCGAGGGGCCCCCCGTCGCCGTCGGCCCCTCCTCTCGAAAGGGGGGTCCAATCCCCTTCCTGAATGCCATCGCAATCCCTACATTCCCTCGCACCTCCAGAGCGGGACTCTCGCCTCTCCTGAGGTTCGAGAAGAGGCCCCAAGGGCCAGTTCCGGCCCGCAAGACCAAAGGTCCCCGAGGAACCCCCATCGGCAAGCGAGTCCAGTTCCCTGGACGTGAGGCGAGGGGAAGCCCAGCAGCCCCTGGCGATGTCAAAGGAGGCCTGGACTTCTCAGAGGCAACAAGAGAGGCTCCCCGAGGCGCCACGCCCCCGATTCAGAGAGGCCACCCCCGCTTCCCCCTGCGCCGCGCGCGAAAAGCACGACCTTCGCCCCCCTGCATTCGAGGGGAAGCCCGATTGCCCTTGGCTGTGACCGGAGAGAAAGGCTGAGTCCCCTCGACTCCCTGGAGGCCACCCCACAGGTGCCAGTTATACCTGTCCCCTCCCCCCCTCCGGGGACCCCCGAGGGTCCTAGCTCCATGCCTGACGCGGACCCAGGGCGCTGCAGCGCCTCCTGGCGAATCCCGAGGCTGCTCGGGCCCCTGTCCGCTCGAAAGGAGGCATGGCGACCCCGCTGGGCTAACGGGGGAGACGGGCCGGGTACCCGCCGCAACTCGAGAATGCACCGCCGCAAGTCGAGAACACCCCCGTGAGGCCACGCCCATAGAGGGAGGAGGCGCTTTTCCCTTGCAGGGCATGGAGAGCATGCCCCGGCACCTGTTCCCGGCTCCGAACGGGGCTTGACTCCTTGCGGGCGACTCCAGGTGTCCCCCGAGATCCCCGGGCCAACCTGCCAAGAAAGCGGGGCTTCCCGCCACACCGCGAGGGCGTCCCCCGGGCCCCCCTCCTTGCGAGACGGGGCCCTTGGGATCTGCAGCGACGCGAGAGCCGTCCTGCCTTCTCTCTGGCGCTGCAAACGGAGGCTGGACTCCCTCTAGGCGCCCCCAGAGGTTCCCTGGGATACCCGTGTCCACAGGCGAGCGGAACCCTGAGTCTCCAGAGGCCGCTCGCGAGGGGCCCCCCCGTCGCCGTCCCCCCTCTCTCGAAAGGGGGGTCCAATCCCCTTCCTGAATGCCATCGCAATCCCTACATTCCCTCGCACCTCCAGAGCGGGACTCTCTCGCCTCTCCTGAGGTTCGAGAAGAGGCCCCAAGGGGCCAGTTCCGGCCGCAAGACCAAAGGTCCCCGAGGAACCCCCATCGGCAAGCGAGTCCAGTTCCCTGGACGTGAGGCGAGGGGAAGCCCAGCAGCCCCTGGCGATGTCAAAGGAGGCCTGGACTTCTCAGAGGCAACAAGAGAGGCTCCCCGAGGCGCCACGCCCCCGATTCAGAGAGGCCACCCCCCGCTTCCCCCTGCGCCGCGCGGAAAAGCACGACCTTCGCCCCTGCATTCGAGGGGAAGCCCGATTGCCCTTGGCTGTGACCGGAGAGAAAGGCTGAGTCCCCTCGACTCCCTGGAGGCCACCCCACAGGTGCCAGTTATACCTGTCCCCTCCCCCCCCCTCCGGGGACCCCCGAGGGTCCTAGCTCCATGCCTGACGCGGACCCAGGGCGCTGCAGCGCCTCCTGGCGAATCCCGAGGCTGCTCGGGCCCCTGTCCGCTCGAAAGGAGGCATGGCGACCCCGCTGGGCTAACGGGGGAGACGGGCCGGGGTACCCGCCGCAACTCGAGAATGCACCGCCGCAAAGTCGAGAACACCCCCGTGAGGCCACGCCCATAGAGGGAGGAGGCGCTTTTCCCCTTGCAGGGCATGGAGAGCATGCCCCGGCACCTGTTCCGGCTCCGAACGGGGCTTGACTCCTTGCGGGCGACTCCAGGTGTCCCCCGAGATCCCCGGGCCAACCTGCCAAGAAAGCGGGGCTTCCCGCCACACCGCGCGAGGGCGTCCCCCGGCCCCCCTCCTTGCGAGACGGGGCCCTTGGGATCTGCAGCGACGCGAGAGCCGTCCTGCCTTCTCTCTGGCGCTGCAACGGAGGCTGGACTCCCTCTAGGCCCCCCCAGGTTCCCTGGGATACCCGTGTCCACAGGCGAGCGGAACCCTGAGTCTCCAGAGGCCGCTCGCGAGGGGGGCCCCCCGTCGCCGTCGGCCCCTCCTCTCGAAAGGGGGGTCCAATCCCCTTCCTGAATGCCATCGCAATCCCTACATTCCCTCGCACCTCCAGAGCGGGACTCTCGCCTCTCCTGAGGTTCGAGAAGAGGCCCCAAGGGGCCAGTTCCGGCCGCAAGACCAAAGGTCCCCGAGGAACCCCCATCGGCAAGCGAGTCCAGTTCCCTGGACGTGAGGCGAGGGGAAGCCCAGCAGCCCCTGGCGATGTCAAAGGAGGCCTGGACTTCTCAGAGGCAACAAGAGAGGCTCCCCGAGGCGCCACGCCCCCGATTCAGAGAGGCCACCCCCGCTTCCCCCTGCGCCGCGCGGAAAAGCACGACCTTCGCCCCTGCATTCGAGGGGAAGCCCGATTGCCCTTGGCTGTGACCGGAGAGAAAGGCTGAGTCCCCTCGACTCCCTGGAGGCCACCCCACAGGTGCCAGTTATACCTGTCCCCTCCCCCCCTCCGGGGACCCCCGAGGGTCCTAGCTCCATGCCTGACGCGGACCCAGGGCGCTGCAGCGCCTCCTGGCGAATCCCGAGGCTGCTCGGGCCCCTGTCCGCTCGAAAGGAGGCATGGCGACCCCGCTGGGCTAACGGGGGAGACGGGCCGGGGTACCCGCCGCAAACTCGAGAATGCACCGCCGCAAGTCGAGAACACCCCCGTGAGGCCACGCCCATAGAGGGAGGAGGCGCTTTTTTCCCCCTTGCAGGGCATGGAGAGCATGCCCCGGCACACCTGTTCCGGCTCCGAACGGGGCTTGACTCCTTGCGGGCGACTCCAGGTGTCCCCCGAGATCCCCGGGCCAACCTGCCAAGAAAGCGGGGCTTCCCCGCCACACCGCGAGGGCGTCCCCCCCGGGCCCCCCTCCTTGCGAGACGGGGCCCTTGGGATCTGCAGCGACGCGAGAGCCGTCCTGCCTTCTCTCTGGCGCTGCAACGGAGGCTGGACTCCCTCTAGGCGCCCCCAGAGGTTCCCTGGGATACCCGTGTCCACAGGCGAGCGGAACCCTGAGTCTCCAGAGGCCGCTCGCGAGGGGCCCCCCGTCGCCGTCGGCCCCTCCTCTCGAAAGGGGGGTCCAATCCCCTTCCTGAATGCCATCGCAATCCCTACATCCCTCGCACCTCCAGAGCGGGACTCTCGCCTCTCCTGAGGTTCGAGAAGAGGCCCCAAGGGGCCAGTTCCGGCCGCAAGACCAAAGGTCCCCGAGGAACCCCCATCGGCAAGCGAGTCCAGTTCCCTGGACGTGAGGCGAGGGGAAGCCCAGCAGCCCCTGGCGATGTCAAAGGAGGCCTGGACTTCTCAGAGGCAACAAGAGAGGCTCCCCGAGGCGCCACGCCCCCGATTCAGAGAGGCCACCCCCCGCGTCCCCCTGCGCCGCGCGCGAAAAGCACGACCTTCGCCCCTGCATTCGAGGGGAAGCCCGATTGCCCTTGGCTGTGACCGGAGAGAAAGGCTGAGTCCCCTCGACTCCCTGGAGGCCACCCCACAGGTGCCAGTTATACCTGTCCCCCCCCCCCCTCCGGGGACCCCCCCCGAGGGTCCTAGCTCCATGCCTGACGCGGACCCAGGGCGCTGCAGCGCCTCCTGGCGAATCCCGAGGCTGCTCGGGCCCCTGTCCGCTCGAAAGGAGGCATGGCGACCCCGCTGGGCTAACGGGGGAGACGGGCCGGGGTACCCGCCGCAACTCGAGAATGCACCGCCGCAAGTCGAGAACACCCCCGTGAGGCCACGCCCATAGAGGGAGGAGGCGCTTTTCCCTTGCAGGGCATGGAGAGCATGCCCCGGCACCTGTTCCGGCTCCGAACGGGGCTTGACTCCTTGCGGGCGACTCCAGGTGTCCCCCGAGATCCCCGGGCCAACCTGCCAAGAAAGCGGGGCTTCCCGCCACACCGCGAGGGCGTCCCCCGGGCCCCCCCTCCTTGCGAGACGGGGCCCTTGGGATCTGCAGCGACGCGAGAGCCGTCCTGCCTTCTCTCTGGCGCTGCAACGGGAGGCTGGACTCCCTCTAGGCGCCCCCAGAGGTTCCCTGGGATACCCGTGTCCACAGGCGAGCGGAACCCTGAGTCTCCAGAGGCCGCTCGCGAGGGGCCCCCCGTCGCCGTCGGCCCCTCCTCTCGAAAGGGGGGTCCAATCCCCTTCCTGAATGCCATCGCAATCCCTACATTCCCTCGCACCTCCAGAGCGGGACTCTCGCCTCTCCTGAGGTTCGAGAAGAGGCCCCAAGGGGCCAGTTCCGGCCGCAAGACCAAAGGTCCCCGAGGAACCCCCATCGGCAAGCGAGTCCAGTTCCCTGGACGTGAGGCGAGGGGAAGCCCAGCAGCCCCTGGCGATGTCAAAGGAGGCCTGGACTTCTCAGAGGCAACAAGAGAGGCTCCCCGAGGCGCCACGCCCCCGATTCAGAGAGGCCACCCCCGCTTCCCCCTGCGCCGCGCGGAAAAGCACGACCTTCGCCCCTGCATTCGAGGGGAAGCCCGATTGCCCTTGGCTGTGACCGGAGAGAAAGGCTGAGTCCCCTCGACTCCCTGGAGGCCACCCCACAGGTGCCAGTTATACCTGTCCCCTCCCCCCCTCCGGGGACCCCCGAGGGTCCTAGCTCCATGCCTGACGCGGACCCAGGGCGCTGCAGCGCCTCCTGGCGAATCCCGAGGCTGCTCGGGCCCCTGTCCGCTCGAAAGGAGGCATGGCGACCCCGCTGGGCTAACGGGGGAGACGGGCCGGGGTACCCGCCCGCAACTCGAGAATGCACCGCCGCAAGTCGAGAACACCCCCGTGAGGCCACGCCCATAGAGGGAGGAGGCGCTTTTTTCCCTTGCAGGGCATGGAGAGCATGCCCCGGCACCTGTTCCGGCTCCGAACGGGGCTTGACTCCTTGCGGGCGACTCCAGGTGTCCCCCGAGATCCCCGGGCCAACCTGCCAAGAAAGCGGGGCTTCCCGCCACACCGCGAGGGCGTCCCCCGGGCCCCCCTCCTTGCGAGACGGGGCCCTTGGGATCTGCAGCGACGCGAGAGCCGTCCTGCCTTCTCTCTGGCGCTGCAACGGAGGCTGGACTCCCTCTAGGCGCCCCCAGAGGTTCCCTGGGATACCCGTGTCCACAGGCGAGCGGAACCCTGAGTCTCCAGAGGCCGCTCGCGAGGGGCCCCCCCCGTCGCCGTCGGCCCCTCCTCTCGAAAGGGGGGTCCAATCCCCTTCCTGAATGCCATCGCAATCCCTACATTCCCTCGCACCTCCAGAGCGGGACTCTCGCCTCTCCTGAGGTTCGAGAAGAGGCCCCAAGGGGCCAGTTCCGGCCGCAAGACCAAAGGTCCCCGAGGAACCCCCATCGGCAAGCGAGTCCAGTTCCCTGGACGTGAGGCGAGGGGAAGCCCAGCAGCCCCTGGCGATGTCAAAGGAGGCCTGGACTTCTCAGAGGCAACAAGAGAGGCTCCCCGAGGCGCCACGCCCCCGATTCAGAGAGGCCACCCCCGCTTCCCCCTGCGCCGCGCGGAAAAGCACGACCTTCGCCCCTGCATTCGAGGGGAAGCCCGATTGCCCTTGGCTGTGACCGGAGAGAAAGGCTGAGTCCCCTCGACTCCCTGGAGGCCACCCCACAGGTGCCAGTTATACCTGTCCCCTCCCCCCCTCCGGGGACCCCCGAGGGTCCTAGCTCCATGCCTGACCTGACGCGGACCCAGGGCGCTGCAGCGCCTCCTGGCGAATCCCGAGGCTGCTCGGGCCCCTGTCCGCTCGAAAGGAGGCATGGCGACCCCGCTGGGCTAACGGGGGAGACGGGCCGGGGTACCCGCCGCAACTCGAGAATGCACCGCCGCAAGTCGAGAACACCCCCGTGAGGCCACGCCCATAGAGGGAGGAGGCGCTTTTCCCTTGCAGGGCATGGAGAGCATGCCCCGGCACCTGTTCCGGCTCCGAACGGGGCTTGACTCCTTGCGGGCGACTCCAGGTGTCCCCCGAGATCCCCGGGCCAACCTGCCAAGAAAGCGGGGCTTCCCGCCACACCGCGAGGGCGTCCCCCGGGCCCCCCTCCTTGCGAGACGGGGCCCTTGGGATCTGCAGCGACGCGAGAGCCGTCCTGCCTTCTCTCTGGCGCTGCAACGGAGGCTGGACTCCCTCTAGGCGCCCCCAGAGGTTCCCTGGGATACCCGTGTCCACAGGCGAGCGGAACCCTGAGTCTCCAGAGGCCGCTCGCGAGGGGCCCCCCCCGTCGCCGTCGGCCCCTCCTCTCGAAAGGGGGGTCCAATCCCCTTCCTGAATGCCATCGCAATCCCTACATTCCCTCGCACCTCCAGAGCGGGACTCTCGCCTCTCCTGAGGTTCGAGAAGAGGCCCCAAGGGGCCAGTTCCGGCCGCAAGACCAAAGGTCCCCGAGGAACCCCCATCGGCAAGCGAGTCCAGTTCCCTGGACGTGAGGCGAGGGGAAGCCCAGCAGCCCCTGGCGATGTCAAAGGAGGCCTGGACTTCTCAGAGGCAAACAAGAGAGGCTCCCCGAGGCGCCACGCCCCCGATTCAGAGAGGCCACCCCCGCTTCCCCCCCCTGCGCCGCGCGGAAAAGCACGACCTTCGCCCCTGCATTCGAGGGGAAGCCCGATTGCCCTTGGCTGTGACCGGAGAGAAAGGCTGAGTCCCCCTCGACTCCCTGGAGGCCACCCCACAGGTGCCAGTTATACCTGTCCCCTCCCCCCCCCCGGGGACCCCCGAGGGTCCTAGCTCCATGCCTGACGCGGACCCAGGGCGCTGCAGCGCCTCCTGGCGAATCCCGAGGCTGCTCGGGCCCCTGTCCGCTCGAAAGGAGGCATGGCGACCCCGCTGGGCTAACGGGGGAGAGACGGGCCGGGGTACCCGCCGCAACTCGAGAATGCACCGCCGCAAGTCGAGAACACCCCCGTGAGGCCACGCCCATAGAGGGAGGAGGCGCTTTTCCCTTGCAGGGCATGGAGAGCATGCCCCGGCACCTGTTCCGGCTCCGAACGGGGCTTGACTCCTTGCGGCGGGCGACTCCAGGTGTCCCCCGAGATCCCCGGGCCAACCTGCCAAGAAAGCGGGGCTTCCCGCCACACCGCGAGGGCGTCCCCCGGGCCCCCCCTCCTTGCGCGAGACGGGGCCCTTGGGATCTGCAGCGACGCGAGAGCCGTCCTGCCTTCTCTCTGGCGCTGCAACGGAGGCTGGACTCCCTCTAGGCGCCCCCAGAGGTTCCCTGGGATACCCGTGTCCACAGGCGAGCGGAACCCTGAGTCTCCAGAGGCCGCTCGCGAGGGGCCCCCCCCCGCCGTCGGCCCCTCCTCTCGAAAGGGGGGTCCAATCCCCTTCCTGAATGCCATCGCAATCCCTACATTCCCTCGCACCTCCAGAGCGGGACTCTCGCCTCTCCTGAGGTTCGAGAAGAGGCCCCAAGGGCCCAGTTCCGGCCGCAAGACCAAAGGTCCCCGAGGAACCCCCATCGGCAAGCGAGTCCAGTTCCCTGGACGTGAGGCGAGGGGAAGCCCAGCAGCCCCTGGCGATGTCAAAGGAGGCCTGGACTTCTCAGAGGCAACAAGAGAGGCTCCCCGAGGCGCCACGCCCCCGATTCAGAGAGGCCACCCCCGCTTCCCCCTGCGCCGCGCGGAAAAGCACGACCTTCGCCCCTGCATTCGAGGGGAAGCCCGATTGCCCTTGGCTGTGACCGGAGAGAAAGGCTGAGTCCCCTCGACTCCCTGGAGGCCACCCCACAGGTGCCAGTTATACCTGTCCCCTCCCCCCCTCCGGGGACCCCCGAGGGTCCTAGCTCCATGCCTGACGCGGACCCAGGGCGCGCTGCAGCGCCTCCTGGCGAATCCCGAGGCTGCTCGGGCCCCTGTCCGCTCGAAAGGAGGCATGGCGACCCCGCTGGGCTAACGGGGGAGACGGGCCGGGGTACCCGCCGCAACTCGAGAATGCACCGCCGCAAGTCGAGAACACCCCCGTGAGGCCACGCCCATAGAGGGAGGAGGCGCTTTTCCCTTGCAGGGCATGGAGAGCATGCCCCGGCACCTGTTCCGGCTCCGAACGGGGCTTGACTCCTTGCGGGCGACTCCAGGTGTCCCCCGAGATCCCCGGGCCAACCTGCCAAGAAAGCGGGGCTTCCCGCCACACCGCGAGGGCGCGAGGGCGTCCCCCGGGCCCCCCCTCCTTGCGAGACGGGGCCCTTGGGATCTGCAGCGACGCGAGAGCCGTCCTGCCTTCTCTCTGGCGCTGCAACGGAGGCTGGACTCCCTCTAGGCGCCCCCAGAGGTTCCCTGGGATACCCGTGTCCACAGGCGAGCGGAACCCTGAGTCTCCAGAGGCCGCTCGCGAGGGGCCCCCCGTCGCCGTCGTCGCCTCCTCTCGAAAGGGGGGTCCAATCCCCTTCCTGAATGCCATCGCAATCCCTACATTCCCTCGCACCTCCAGAGCGGGACTCTCGCCTCTCCTGAGGTTCGAGAAGAGGCCCCAAGGGGCCAGTTCGCCGCAAGACCAAAGGTCCCCGAGGAACCCCCATCGGCAAGCGAGTCCAGTTCCCTGGACGTGAGGCGAGGGGAAGCCCAGCAGCCCCTGGCGATGTCAAAGGAGGCCTGGACTTCTCAGAGGCAACAAGAGAGGCTCCCCGAGGCGCCACGCCCCCGATTCAGAGAGGCCACCCCCGCTTCCCCCTGCGCCGCGCGGAAAAGCACGACCTTCGCCCCTGCATTCGAGGGGAAGCCCGATTGCCCTTGGCTGTGACCGGAGAGAAAGGCTGAGTCCCCTCGACTCCCTGGAGGCCACCCCACAGGTGCCAGTTATACCTGTCCCCTCCCCCCCTCCGGGGACCCCCGAGGGTCCTAGCTCCATGCCTGACGCGGACCCAGGGCGCTGCAGCGCCTCCTGGCGAATCCCGAGGCTGCTCGGGCCCCTGTCCGCTCGAAAGGAGGCATGGCGACCCCGCTGGGCTAACGGGGGAGACGGGCCGGGGTACCCGCCGCAACTCGAGAATGCACCGCCGCAAGTCGAGAACACCCCCGTGAGGCCACGCCCATAGAGGGAGGAGGCGCTTTTTCCCTTGCAGGGCATGGAGAGCATGCCCCGGCACCTGTTCCGGCTCCGAACGGGGCTTGACTCCTTGCGGGCGACTCCAGGTGTCCCCCGAGATCCCCGGGCCAACCTGCCAAGAAAGCGGGGCTTCCCGCCACACCGCGAGGGCGTCCCCCGGGCCCCCCTCCCTTGCGAGACGGGGCCCTTGGGATCTGCAGCGACGCGAGAGCCGTCCTGCCTTCTCTCTGGCGCTGCAACGGAGGCTGGACTCCCTCTAGGCGCCCCCAGAGGTTCCCTGGGATACCCGTGTCCACAGGCGAGCGGAACCCTGAGTCTCCAGAGGCCGCTCGCGAGGGGCCCCCCCCGTCGCCGTCGGCCCCTCCTCTCGAAAGGGGGGTCCAATCCCCTTCCTGAATGCCATCGCAATCCCTACATTCCCTCGCACCTCCAGAGCGGACTCTCTCCTCGCCTCTCCTGAGGTTCGAGAAGAGGCCCCAAGGGGCCAGTTCCGGCCGCAAGACCAAAGGTCCCCGAGGAACCCCCATCGGCAAGCGAGTCCAGTTCCCTGGACGTGAGGCGAGGGGAAGCCCAGCAGCCCCTGGCGATGTCAAAGGAGGCCTGGACTTCTCAGAGGCAACAAGAGAGGCTCCCCGAGGCGCCACGCCCCCGATTCAGAGAGGCCACCCCCGCTTCCCCCTGCGCCGCGCGGAAAAGCACGACCTTCGCCCCTGCATTCGAGGGGAAGCCCGATTGCCCTTGGCTGTGACCGGAGAGAAAGGCTGAGTCCCCTCGACTCCCTGGAGGCCACCCCACAGGTGCCAGTTATACCTGTCCCCTCCCCCCCCTCCGGGGACCCCCCGAGGGTCCTAGCTCCATGCCTGACGCGGACCCAGGGCGCTGCAGCGCCTCCTGGCGAATCCCGAGGCTGCTCGGGCCCCTGTCCGCTCGAAAGGAGGCATGGCGACCCCGCTGGGCTAACGGGGGAGACGGGCCGGGGTACCCGCCGCAACTCGAGAATGCACCGCCGCAAGTCGAGAACACCCCCGTGAGGCCACGCCCATAGAGGGAGGAGGGCGCTTTTCCCTTGCAGGGCATGGAGAGCATGCCCCGGCACCTGTTCCCGGCTCCGAACGGGGCTTGACTCCTTGCGGGCGACTCCAGGTGTCCCCCGAGATCCCCGGGCCAACCTGCCAAGAAAGCGGGGCTTCCCGCCACCACACCGCGCGAGGGCGTCCCCCGGGCCCCCCTCCTTGCGAGACGGGGCCCTTGGGATCTGCAGCGACGCGAGAGCCGTCCTGCCTTCTCTCTGGCGCTGCAACGGAGGCTGGACTCCCTCTAGGCGCCCCCAGAGGTTCCCTGGGATACCCGTGTCCACAGGCGAGCGGAACCCTGAGTCTCCAGAGGCCGCTCGCGAGGGGCCCCCCGTCGCCGTCGGCCCCTCCTCTCGAAAGGGGGGTCCAATCCCCTTCCTGAATGCCATCGCAATCCCTACATTCCCTCGCACCTCCAGAGCGGGACTCTCGCCTCTCCTGAGGTTCGAGAAGAGGCCCCAAGGGCCAGTTCCGGCCGCAAGACCAAAGGTCCCCGAGGAACCCCCATCGGCAAGCGAGTCCAGTTCCCTGGACGTGAGGCGAGGGGAAGCCCAGCAGCCCCTGGCGATGTCAAAGGAGGCCTGGACTTCTCAGAGGCAACAAGAGAGGCTCCCCGAGGCGCCACGCCCCCGATTCAGAGAGGCCACCCCCCGCTTCCCCCTGCGCCGCGCGGAAAAGCACGACCTTCGCCCCTGCATTCGAGGGGAAGCCCGATTGCCCTTGGCTGTGACCGGAGAGAAAGGCTGAGTCCCCTCGACTCCCTGGAGGCCACCCCACAGGTGCCAGTTATACCTGTCCCCTCCCCCCCTCCGGGGACCCCCGAGGGTCCTAGCTCCATGCCTGACGCGGACCCAGGGCGCTGCAGCGCCTCCTGGCGAATCCCGAGGCTGCTCGGGCCCCTGTCCGCTCGAAAGGAGGCATGGCGACCCCGCTGGGCTAACGGGGGAGACGGGCCGGGGTACCCGCCGCAACTCGAGAATGCACCGCCGCAAGTCGAGAACACCCCCGTGAGGCCACGCCCATAGAGGGAGGAGGCGCTTTTTCCCTTGCAGGGCATGGAGAGCATGCCCCGGCACCTGTTCCGGCTCCGAACGGGGCTTGACTCCTTGCGGGCGACTCCAGGTGTCCCCCGAGATCCCCGGGCCAACCTGCCAAGAAAGCGGGGCTTCCCGCCACACCGCGAGGGCGTCCCCCGGGCCCCCCTCCTTGCGAGACGGGGCCCTTGGGATCTGCAGCGACGCGAGAGCCGTCCTGCCTTCTCTCTGGCGCTGCAACGGAGGCTGGACTCCCTCTAGGCGCCCCCAGAGGTTCCCTGGGATACCCGTGTCCACAGGCGAGCGGAACCCTGAGTCTCCAGAGGCCGCTCGCGAGGGGCCCCCCCGTCGCCGTCGGCCCCTCCTCTCGAAAAAGGGGGGTCAATCCCCTTCCTGAATGCCATCGCAATCCCTACATTCCCTCGCACCTCCAGAGCGGGACTCTCGCCTCTCCTGAGGTTCGAGAAGAGGCCCCAAGGGGCCAGTTCCGGCCGCAAGACCAAAGGTCCCCGAGGAACCCCCATCGGCAAGCGAGTCCAGTTCCCTGGACGTGAGGCGAGGGGAAGCCCAGCAGCCCCTGGCGATGTCAAAGGAGGCCTGGACTTGGAGAGAAAGGCTGAGTCCCCCTCG
>JAGTYA010000252.1:25000-34407 GCA_024291935.2 Okapia johnstoni | reverse complement strand
GTTCTTTGTGTTTGATCTTTGTTAATTTGATTAATAAGTGTCTTGGGTGTTTTGCTTGGGTTTATCCTGTTTGGGACTCTCTGGGTTTCTTGGACTTCTGTGACTATTTCCTTCCTCATTTTAGGGAAATTTTCACTATTATCTCGAGTATTTATATATGTGTGTGTGTGTGTGTGTGTGTGTGTGTGGTTGTTCTTTCTTTCTTTTAGTTTCATTATTATTTCTTAATTAATTAATTAATTAATTTTTTTATGCTTTAAAATACTGTATAGGTTTTGCCATACATTGACATGAATCCGCCCTGGTGTACATGTGTTTCCCTTCCAGAACCCCCTTCCCACCTCCCTCCCCATCCCATTCCCCTCTGGTCATCCTGGTGCAGCCAGCCCCTCGAGCACCCGTACTCATGCATACAACCTGGACTGGCGAATTCGTCATCACATATGATAATTTACATGCTTCACAAAATGCCAAATCATTACCCATATCATCACATACCCACCACTCGGCTATCAATCCCATACAGTCCAAAATATGTTTCTATATACATATCTGTTGTCTCTTTTGAGCTGTTTTCACTGTGCATACAGGGTTATGCTTACCGATTCTATTATAAATTTATCTATAACTGCCATTTGGTATAACGCTGATTATTGGGTTGTCATTTACTTTTCAGGCTTACTTCAAACTCTATGTATAATAAAGGACGCTTACAGTTTTCATCCACCTCAGTAGCGAACTAGAACTTCATATCTGTATTCTTTTTTTAATGGATCTGAGTAAATATATCCATTGTTGTAATATTATGTAACCCAGCAAGCTTCCTGCATCCAGGCGTAAGCATCTGACTGATGGACATCTGACTAGGTTGCTTCCCCATGTCCTGGCTTATTATAAACAGTGGAACTGATGAAACATTGGGGTACATTAGTGTCTCTTTCGAAGTCTGTCCTTCTTTCCTCAGTGTGTGTATTGCCCCCCCAGCAGTGGAATTGCTGGTTCATATGGCAGTTCCTATTCCCAGTTGTTTTTGAGGAATTCTCCGATACTGTATACTCCATAGTGGCTGTACCTACTTTTGCATGCCCCGCCCAACCAGTGTACATAAGAGTTCCCTTTCCTTTTTCCTTCTCCACACCCTCTCATAGCACAATTATTGCTTGTAAAACTTTTAGAAAGCAAGCCATTCTGACTGGCATGTAGAAATGGTACCAATCACTTGTGGTTTTGATTTAGCATTTCTCAAATGATAGTGATGTTTAAACATCTTTTTTCATGGTGTATTGTCACTCCATCTGTAATGCGTCTTCTATTTGGAGAAATAATCTATTTAAGGTTTCTTTGCCCACTTTTTTTTTCTTAAAAAAATTTCATTTAATTTTATTTGGAGAGGCTTGAATTACTTTAAACAATATTGCATTGTATAGTTTTTTGCTCTGCCATACATTGTTTGCCATGAGATTTCAGCCTTTTCTTATGGAGCTTTACATGTGTTCCCCATCCTGACAACCTCCTTTCCCACCTCCTTCCCCATCCCATCCCATCTCTGGGTCATGTGCCAATGCATCCATGCCCATTCAGCATTTGAGACATTTACATGCAATCAGAACTATGGATTTCGAGTTATTTCTTTTCCACATAATGATAATATAGCATGTTTTCCAATGCTTATTGTCACCCAGATAACGTCCCACCCTCGACGGGATCTCCCTGTCTTTATAGGACGGTGGGATCATTTATATTTTTCTAGAATTGCGAGCTGCCGGAGTTGCATTGTATTTATATTGTAGCATTAATTCGTATGCGAGTCCATTCTCCATTATTCTATTATTTTCATCCCATTCTGAAGGGACATGTCTTATTCACCACGCATACATAGTATTCCTCTTGCTTGACTTGAAAAAGAGTTTCAGTGATTTAATTAAGAGTCCTCATTTGATTTATTTATTTTTTTGCTTTTTATTCTTCCAATATTCATGGGAGGTGGGTCATAGAGGATCCTGGCTTGTAGTTTATTAATTCACTAGAGTAGTTTTTTGCCTATGTTTTTCCTCTAGGAAGTTTTTATATTTAACACAATGCTAAAAATTTAATAATATAATTAATTTCCACTCTTTCTGGAGTTACTATTTGTGTAGTGCGGATTGTGAAGAGAAAGTGCGATCTCTACATTCAGTTTTCTATACTTTACCCAAGTAGGTAGGCCCAGTTTTCTCTCAGGCACCACATAGTTAACGAGATAGCGATTACTTTCTCCATTGTATTTACATTGAGCCTCCTTTGAGTCGAAGTCATAAGCGAGGCCATAAGATGCATGAATTTTATCCAGCTGAGTGCTTTCACTATTTTGTTCCAATTAATCTATAAATTTCTGTCCCTTGAGTGCTAGTACCATACTCTCTATGAATGACTACTGAGGCTTTATGTAGTAAAGCCTGAATGTCCGGCAGGTTGATTCTCCTCCAGTTCCATTCTTATCTGTTCCTCAAGAATTTGGCTTTAGCTCTAATCAAGATATTTTTTATCTAATTCCATAGAATCTGCGTGAAAATTAATCTGTTCTAGTTTCCTGTTAAAAATAACCGTTGGTAGCTTGATAAGGGATAACCATTGAATCTGTAGATTGCTTTTAGGGTAGTATTCTCCATTTACCAACTATAATTTAATTCATTCCAACCCATAGTACCCAACGGTTTATTTGCTCCATCCTGTTTTGCGTATCCTATTTGATTTATCTTTCATCAATGTGCTTTTATAGTTTTCTATATATAAGTCACTTATCTGTTTTGTTTATAGTAGATATGATTCCTAAGTATTTAAATTCTTTTCTTGCTGCAGTCGTCGAAATGGTATTGTTTCCTTAAATTTCCTCTTTCTGTTTCTCTCTTAGTTACTGTTATAGAGGAACTTGCAAAGGATTTTCTCTGCGGTCAATTTACAATATCCTGCAAAATGTTACTAATAATTCATTCCGATGAGCTTTAGTAATTTTCTTCTTGTAGAATCTTCGGTTATTCTATGTAGATGGAACATTTCACTCTGCAAACAGTTGAGAGTTTTGACTTCTTCTGTTTCCTATTCCTGGATTCCTTTTATTTCTTTTTTCTCCGCTCTGATTGCTGTGGCCAAAACTGCCAGAAACAATGTCAGAATAGTAGTGGTCGAAAGGAGATGGGCGCCCTATGGCCTTCATCACTGACTTTAAAGGGGAAATGCTTTCAATCTTCTTCACCATTAGAGGAAGGTAATTTTGCGTTTGTGGGTTAGGTCATAATAGCTTAAATTATGTTTTGAGTTATGTTCCTTCTAATTCCAGCTTTCCTGGAGGGATCTTTTATCCAACAATGGATTGCTTGATATTTTGTCTCAAAGGCTTTCATCTGCTTCGCTATGAGATAAACAATATGATTTTTTATCTTTCAATTTGAGTTAATGTGGTGTATTTGAATTAGATTGATTTGTGGAATATTAAAGAAACCTTTCGCATTACCTCGGGATAAAGACCCACATGGTCATTGTGTACGCTTGTTCTTCCTTAATAATTTGTTAGTTTACTGTTTGCTGGATATATATTAAGCGGGTTTATTGCATCTATGTTCGTCAGTGATTAATGGATCCTCGTTTCTCTTTCTTTGTTTTGCGGTGAGCATCATTGCTTGTGGTTGGAATTATGGTGATGGTACCACACATAGAATGATCTTGAAAGTTTACTATTCTTGATTGCAGATTTTTCTTGAAGAGTCTTGCAGTACGATGGGTGAGTTATGCTCTTTTCTGTAATTTTTAGCGGTAGAATTCAGCTGTGAATCCATCTGGTTCGGTCCTGGGCTTTTGGTTTGATGGAAGATTTTCTGATTACTAGTTTCATTTTCCTCACCATCATGTACTGTTCTGTTAAGATCCTTCTGTTTCTTTTTTCTTCCTGGTCATTTTTTTTTTGGAAAGTTATTACTTATTTCCCTAAGAATTTCTCGATCCATTTCTTCCCAAGATTGTCCAATTTATTGGCAATATACTCAGTTGCTGGTAGTACGTTCGTCTATATGATCATTTGTAATTTCTGTGTGTCATCTGTTTTTGATCATCTTCCATTTTCTCATTTCCATTTTGTTCTGATTTTGATTCCTCTCACTTTTATTTCTTGTGTAGTCCTGGCTAATTAATGGTTATGTCAATTTCTGTTTAATCTTCTTCGAAAAACCCAGCTTCTTTTAGTTTATGATGATTTTTGCCTATGGTCTCTTTTTGTTTTCTTTTGCATTTTATTTTCTTCCCTAATTTTGAAGATTTCTATTCCTATTCTTCTACTAACCCTGGAGGTTCTTCATTTCTTCCTTATTCCTATGTTGCTTAGGTGTATAGTGTTAGGTTATTTATTTGTCTTTTTCTTTTCTTTTATCTTTTTTCCTATGAGGTGTAGCCTATGAATTTCCCCTTAGCACTGCTTTTGAAAATCATTTTACCATGTCTCCATAAGGTATTATGGGTGTTGTGTTTTTCATTTTCATTTGTTTCTATGCATACTTTTGATTCTCTATCTGTGACTTGTTTGAGTTATTCGCAGTGTGTTGTTCACCTCCATAGGTTGATTGTGATTTTTTAATATTTTTTCCTCCTGTAATTGACATCAATCTTATGCACTTGTCGGTCCTAAAAGCTTGCTTGAAAATGATTTCATTTTTTTTTTTTTTTATGAATTTAAACCAAGGGCTTAGATCTTAATGGCCCAGGAGGTGATCTATTCATGGGGAAGGTTCTGTGTGCACTTGAGAAAAAGGTCGAAATTCCATTGTTTTGGGGTGAAATGTCCTGTCATGATGTCCAATTGAGGGTCTAATTGTTATGTTTATCATTTAAAGTTGTGTTTCCTTGTTAATTTTCTGTTTAGGATTGATCTAACCATAGATGTTGATTGGTATTAAAGTCCTCCCCAACTATTATTATATGTTAATTTCCCCTTTCATACTATGTTAGCATTTGCCTTACATATTAGCTGTGCTCTATGTTGGGTGCCATATTTATAAATACAACCTATCCCTCCTTAACCAAAATATTTAACCCATTTCATCTACCAACTTAAAATCAACCCCTACACAACACCTTTCCCCCCTCCAACCATTTCTAATCATTTTACCCCAACCACCCCCCTTTTCACCAACCCCACCCTACTTCATCCCCCTCCCACCCCACCCCATAACTCAAACCCCCATTCTTTTCCCTTATAACCCCCCAACACCATCTCCCCAATTCTTACATTACCCCAACCCCCCTCATTCCCCACTACATACCTCACAATCCATCAATAACCCCCACCCCCCACTTCTACCCCTCCTCCTCACAACTCCAAACCTAATTTAACAACAACCCTAACTCACCCAAATAATCACCCCCCTATATTCCCCTCCATTCATCACCCCCCCCCAAACTCATCCCCCTCACCCCCCTTACCCCCCCACCACCCTAACAACCACTAACCATACACAACATCCCTCAACCACCCAATACAACCAAACCTCAAATAACCCAAATATACACCCTCCCCACTAAAACCACGTAGAAGCAATCAGTCCAACTAACGTCAACCCAACCCCCCCACAACTCTATCCCCTCCAATCACCTAATTTACAAACTCTAATAACCCCTACTACCACCCCATTCAATTCCACATCTTCCTCCCTTAACCCTCATATCACATACATCCAACTTATTATATACTCAAATCACTTACATCCACCCTAACCCTATTTACCCTTCCCAAATCTTCTATCAATCCCAATTATTCTCCTTATAACACCTCACCCCAACCCCCCATCCCATACCAAACACTCTTACATCTATCTATCCCCCCCCCCCCACCCTCACTACCTTACCCTCTAACCACCCCAAACCCCACCCCCCATCCATACTAATATCTCCTCCCACCTATACCCTCTCATTCTCCTTATCCTAACACTTCAAAATTAACTTCCTATCTTATACACCCTCACCACCCCTACTATATTAAATACCCTTAACCATATAAATAACAACAACTACCACCCATACATTACTTTCTAAATCTTCAAATGATTTTCTTACACCTCAACACCCAAAAAAAATTTACTTCCCCCTAATTCCACACCATAATCAAAAACCATAAATCCTACTTTCATCTACAATCCACATCAACCCTTAACACAAACTCTCTACCATCTTCAAACTTTGATCAACAAAAATAATCATCTCAACCAATTCAATCCACCCACTTATCCACTACTCATTACCCCTTCACCAACAACTCTACAGAACCCATAAAAAAAAACAATATACTATACAACCATACACCCAAAACATACCCCAAAATAAAACCCAAACCAACCTCCCAACCAAAAAAGTTTACCAACCCAAAAAAAAATAACCCTAAAAAAAAACATCAAATATAAACAAAAATACCTAATAAAAAATACCTACTACTACACAAAATCTCATAATCTAAACCTAATACATATTACTACAAATACATCACTCTAAATCACTATTAAAAAATTTAATTCACAACTAATCAACAATCCCAATTTGTATCTCATTTACATTAATTCAATTTTTCTCTTCTTAAAAATTCTTACAACACACTCTTAATAAAATAAAAACACAATAAATTCAAAACTAAAAAAAATAAAAATCCAAATCACCTAAACAAAAAAAATAAAAAACCCATTCCCCTCTAAATCCAATATACTCTATCCAAATAAAAAAATAAACATAACAACCACCCCACATCTTAAATAATGTAATATTAAAAAAAAACACACAAAAAAAACAAACTTAAACAAAAAAAAAAACTAAAACACATACCCCACACCAAAAAA
Source organism: Okapia johnstoni (assembly GCA_024291935.2). Classification (NCBI taxonomy): domain Eukaryota; kingdom Metazoa; phylum Chordata; class Mammalia; order Artiodactyla; family Giraffidae; genus Okapia; species Okapia johnstoni. The sequence continues at coordinate 27,559 of JAGTYA010000252.1, read as the reverse complement.
TCACCCCAACAAAACCAAAAAAAAAAAAAAAAAAAACAAAAAAACCACTCCTTAATCAAAAACCCCAAACAAAAAAATAAAAAAAAAATTAATCATAAAAAAAAAAAACACAAATTAAAAAAAAAAAAACAAACATCAACTATTCTCCCCCCAAAAAAAAAAAAAAACCAATAAAAAACCCCCCAACCCTCCCAAAACATCCCAAAAACTTCAAAAAAACAAACCCCCCAACAACAAACAAAACAAACCACCTACACCAAACATACCCAAACCCATACAACACAACAACCCAACCAAAAACCATAACTCAACCCAAACAAATAAAAAATCTCACCAAAAAAAAACATCACATCAAATTTTTTACCCCTCCAAAAAATAAAATTTCCAAACCCAAATCAACCACACCCCCACACCCCATATCTCCCCAAACCTCCATCCTCCCACCTCAATCCAAACCTACCCCCCCCCCCCCATCCCTTTTAACCAACACCCCCAATAAAAATCATTTACCCATACAAAACCCATTTCCCCACAACCACCCCCCCCCTCCCAACTCCAACACATTACCCACAACACCCCCTAACTCCAATATACCCTTACCCAAAAAAAACCATCAATAAATCCTCCAAAAATTAACATAAATAAAACACTTTCCCTAAACCCCCCCCAAACACAAAACAAAATATCCTTAATTCCAAAAAACCACCCATATCCACATCTCCCCCCCAACAACCCCCCCCCCCTACCTATACAACCCCAACCAAAAACCAAAACACCATAAAATCCCCTCCAATCAAATACCCCAAAAAAACCTCCCTAAAACCCCAAAATTAAATTTCCCAATCCTACAAACAACCCAAATTCAACACAACAAAAAAAAAAAACCAAAACCCCCCATCAACAACATTCCCCACCAATAAAAACCATTAACTACCAAAAACCAACACAATCCCCCAACCACTCTTCTCTAAACACACACCCCCCCCCCTAAATCCCCCCCCCAAAACAATATCCCAACTACCCACCCAATCAAACACAAAACCCAATCTCATTAAAAATTAAACTAATCTTTAACAACCCCCCACCCCCCTCTTTCCTCTAAAACATCATTTAACCACACAATAAACACCACATAAAAAAAAACCCAAATACAAAACCACCCCCCAAAAAAACCAAAACCAAACCAACCCAAATAAAATCAAACCCCATCCAAAAACCACCCCCCAAAAAAATAATATCAAAAACCCAAAAAATACACAATTCTAATACATACAAAAATAACTACAACTCCTTTACTAAAAACTCCCCCCATAAAACCCCAACAATCCAATCCCAATACCCCACCTTTAAATACCCACCCCAATTCCAAATTCCCCCAAAAATAACCAAATAACCCCATAAAAAACCACCCCAACAATATAAATCAAATTAATTACTATCCCCAAAATTAAAAAATTAAAAAAAACACAACAACCAATTTACAAACCCACTTAACACCCCACCCCCCCTAACAAACCCAAACCCCCCTTAAAATTCAAACATTCCCCCCAATCCCCCACCCATACTTAACAAAAAAAAAAACCCCAAAATCCCTACAAAAAAATCCTAAAACATAAAAAAACCAAATAAAACACACCCAAAAAACAAATACTAAAAACCAAACCCCCCAACCCCTAAATCCCATTTAAATAAACCCCCCCAAAAAAAAACAAATATCAAACCCCAAACCAAAAAAACAATCAATCCCAAAAAAAAACCCCCCCACCCAAAATATAAAATAATACCTAAAAATATTTCCATAATCCAAAAAAAAAATCTCCAAACCCAACAAAAAAAAAAAAAAAAAAAAAAAACCCAAAAAAACCACAAAACCAAACCAAACCACACACAACAAAACCCCCCCCAATAACAAAAAAAAAAAAAACCCCAAACCCCACCCCAAACAAAAACCAACCAAACAAACCAAAACAAAACAATATACCCCAAAAAACCACCATTAAAAAAAAAAAAACCAAAAACCCAAAAAAAAACACCAAACCATTTACATCCCCCACAAACCCAAACCCCAACAAAAACAAACCCAACCAAAAAAAACTAAACAAACCAAAACCCCCCCCAAAAAATAAAACCCCCAAACAAAAAAAAAAAAAACCATTAAAAAAAAACACAAACAAACCCACAAACCAACCCAAAAAACAACCCCCCCAAAAAACAAACCCAAAACAAAAATAAAAAAACAAAAAAAACAACCAACAAACCAAACCCCAAAAACAAAAAACCAAAAACAAACCAAACCCAAAAAAAACAAAAAAAACAAAAAAACTCAAAAAAACAAAAAACCCCCTAAATAAAAAAAAAAAAAACCCAAAAACACCAAACCAACCAAAAACCCCTAACAAACCCTAAAAAAAAAAAAAAAAAAAAAAAAACAAAAACCCCCCCACAAAAAAACCCTACCCCCCCCCCACCCCCCCCACCAACAAAATCCATTACCCCAACCCACCAAAAACCCCAAAAATACCCAAAAAACAAACCACATAAAAAAAAAACCCAAAAAAA
>JAGTYA010000252.1:0-15000 GCA_024291935.2 Okapia johnstoni | reverse complement strand
ACACGACTGAGCGACTGAACTGAACTGATGAAAACTTTATTAAAGTAATATGAGAATCACATCATTTTCTGTTATGAAATAAAATGCATTTTCATGCAACTTCCAGGTGTACTGTTCCATCTGGTGCTCTGTTTCTGTCTTGAAATGCATTCTTCATAATAAAAACACATAGATAAAGACATTTTGAGTTTTTCTGAACTATTTGTAAGTACCTTTTTGTTTAAATTTATTGATAGTTTATATAGCAAAAATGTTTTATTCTGTGTTGTTTTGAATTATATACAATTAGAAGGAAATTAGAATGCCAATACAATAATCAAAATAGATATCCTTTAGTCTACTAATCTTTAAAATGGAAACTTACTGAATCTCAAGTAAAATAGCTGATATGTGAATTTTAAGGTGCATGTAGAAAAGGTTTTCTTTTCTTATAAAAAACACTGGTTTTTCAAAAACCTAATTTAGAATTCAAAGAATTATATTTAAGAGTACTTATTTTATAATATAAGTCCTGCATGATATAATATAGGAATTCCCTGTAGCTCAAATGGTAAAGAATCTGCCTGTGATGCAGGAGACCAGGGTTTGATCCCTGGGTCAGGGAGATCCTCTGGAGAAGGGAATGGCAATCCACTCCAGTGTTCTTGCCTGGAGAATTCCATGACAAAGAAGCCTGACAGGCTACAGTTTGTGGGGTTGCAAAGAGTTGGACAATTTAATCCAACACCATTCAATAAACTCTTAAAATACCAATACATATTACAACAAACTCACACTATATCAATAAAACCTCTCCACTAAACAAAATAAACTCCCCACACATAACCAAACCCTAAAAAACAAACTCTTAACCATTAACACATCACTAAAAAAAATTAAACCCTACAAATTACCAACACCCCACTAAAATCTCATATCTCATTTACAACTATATACAAAAATTTAATAATCATATTTAACAATCACCCCCAAACCCATTAACTTTAACAAAAAACAATACATAAAAAAATACAAATAAAACCCATCCTACTTTTTATCTAATTTCATAAACACAATAATTCAACACTACACATTCAACATTTATATCTTCATAAAAAACAAAAATACCCTTCAATACCTCTAAAAATCAAACAATAACATAACTAATCCTAATCATATAAATTCCATTAAAAAAACTCAAAAACAAAAATAATAAAATTATACATTACAATAATACTAAATCATATAAATTCCAACCCTCAATACCCAAATTATTAATTCAACATCATACAAATCATAACCCCTCAATATTTCTCCCACCATCTAAATATATAAAAAACATATACCCTTAATCATCTAAACCCCTAAACATATAAAATTCCCACCCAAATCATAACATAAACTCAAAAAACTCCCCTCCCCAACTCCCTAAACACATTTCACAAAATCACAAATACCCTAAACAAAAAACCACCAAACTTCTATAAACCCAAAATAAACATTAACATAACAATTAAAAAAAATCTAACTAATTAAAAAATAACCAATCACTCCAAATTAACTTCAATAAATTTCCATCAATTTTTAAACCACATTTAACCATACTAACCACTAAATCAAAACAATCAATTTCCCTCAATACCACCATTCAACTATCAAAACAAATTCAACCCCCAAATCATACCACAAAATCAATTAAACTAATTAAACAAATAAACAACCAACCCCCACCCACACCCAACTACCAAACATACCCTAAAAAAAAAATACACTTTAATCCCAATTCAAAAACATAAAAAAATCTAAACCCCTAATACAACCACCTAATACCAACATCAAATACCAACCAAAACCAATAATACAACCCCAAAAATACTATCATCCAAATACCCCCATCCTATTAACATCCCATAATATTCCAAATTTCCCCCTATCATACAATATATACCCACCTTCAATTATTACAAATTTACTCTCACCAACCACTTTCTATCCAATTAATCCATCATAAACACCCAACCCACAAAACCACCAAATTCAAAACTAAATAACTATCAAAAATCACCTAAAATCATACATTAAAAAACAACCCACACAAATAATACCAACTACTATATCAAAACCTCATTATCTAAACATTTCCCTTCCACAATCACTCTCTCCAATTCACAAAAATTACATATAACCCAAAACAACTAAAACTAAAATAATATAACACCTTTTCTACCTACTAATATTCTCTTTTCCATAAATCCACATTTAAACATATCACCTCCTCCCCCCATCCTCACACTATATATAAAACCCAAAATCAAAATTCCTATAAAACCACATCTTCCACAATAATCAAACCTATTTTACCCAACTTTATTACTCTAATAAAACCCATCTAAATTAATAATTAAAAAAAAATCTCCCCCCAACCTATTACAAAATTATATCTACCATAAAAAATCCTCACAAAACTTTAAATCAACCAAAAAAACCTCACATATAAAATCCCCCAACCCCATAATAAAAATAACAAAAATTTAAAAACACATAATTCCCTTATCCCTAAAAAAAATATTTACATATCCATATTAACTATAAATCTATCCCCTAACATAATATTATAATAAATCACTACCCTATATAAAAAAAAACATTATCTTATAAAATAAATTCTAAAAACCTTTCTCCTTACTTAATCTCACCTAAATTACATAAAACATAATTTTTATAATAAAAATAACTTTTAATCATAATAAATTATACACAATAAAAAATTAAAAAACAAACAACTTTAATCCATAAAACCCCCCACCCAAACCTCCACCCTTATCAAATCAAACCCAAAATTTTTAAAAACTCCTAAACTCCTTCAATATTTCCCATAATTAACACAACCACAAATAAATTTTAAAAATAAAATTAATTATAAAATCTAAAATAATCAAAATCATTACCCTAACACAAATAATATAACAAATAAATCATTCATCCACATAATCCAAAAATTCTACAATAAAATCAAAATTTAAAAAATTATACACTCAATCCCCACCATAAAAATCTAAATTAAAATAAACCTAAAAAAAACCATCTAAAATCTACCCTACTCCCTACAAAAATATCACCAAACAAAATTCAATACATATAAACAAAAATCCCAAACATCTATAATAAACAAATCCTTTATTAATCAATAAAATCATTCCACCAATCCACTTATCAAAAAAAACCCCCCAATCTCATAAATCAAAAATTCCTAACTACCAAAAATAATAAAAACAATAACCAAAACCACTCTAAGTACACAATCAAAAACCCATATCTCTTACCCAAAATTTATCAATTCATAAACCAAATTCCCAACTCATACTTAAATATTTCCCCACCCTAAAAATCCACTAATTATCACACAACAAATTTAACAAATCCATATCTACCTTATTTTCCATATAACATCAAACTCAATATTCCATATTATATCACACAAAACCTATTCCACCCTATCCCATTACATATTTCCAAATCCTACAACATCCCACATCCTTACCCCAACCCCACTCCATAAATCTATTATTCTAAATAATACCAAAATATTATTATCCACATACATTATCAATAAAATAATAACTCATTCTCAAATCATTCCACATAATAATACTCAACAATTTTTATCAACTCTCAAAATCTTAAATAAATAACCAAAAAACCAAACTATCCCACTAATTAACCCAACACTATATCAATCTCAAACAAAACAATTTCAACTTCATCTATTTCATATCATATAAACTTTAAACTCAAAAACATTTTCCTTAAACTTTTTAATCAAATTCATATAAATATATACAAATTCCCATACTACCATAAATAATATTTTTCATATCTCTAACTAAATATACAATCTATCAAATTCACTTTATCCTCCACTCTCTAATAAAATATTCTAAATCACAACACTTAAATTCAAATACTATATATAATAACTTATACTTCAAACAAATCTACAAAATTCCTAAAATAAATCTTTATTAAAAATTCACATCCTTATACAAACATCATTTACTACAACCCAACAAACACTACCATTTCCAAAAACAATACATATCACTCATTTCACTATCTTATATATCTTATTCCCATCTTTAAATACTAAACATAATAATCCAAAAAAATCAAAAACTAACTTCAACATTTATTACTCTTACTTTATCTAATTATAAATTACCAAACTTTAACCTTCCCATCATCAATCCTAACCAAACTAAAAATATTCTAATTACCTATAATAAATCTATTATTAAAAATACTATCAATTCACAACCATACCACAATTACCATCAAACTAAACCAATTCAAAAAATATTCCCCAATCATAAATTCACTCTAAAACATATACCAAAATTAATCAAAATTACTCATTCAAAATCAACCATAAAATACAAAACCTCATATTATCTTACTCAAATTATATAATAACACCAATCTCAACACTCCAAACCTTTAATAAACTAATTTTCATCAATCTAACACATCAACTAAAACTCATTACCTTTTCACTTAATAACCCATTCAAAAATCAACTATTACTAATTTATCAATATAACATTACACTTATCCAATACCACTAACATACCTTCTACTAATATATAACATTATAAATAAAACCATCTCAACTATTAATTAACATAAAATTCTTCATCCTTATACTTAACAAAAAGAAATAATCATATTACATATAAAATAACCTACATAAATAATATTATCAATCCTATTTCCATAATTCATCTACTCATTAAATTTATTAAATACTCACATTATCTCAATATTCTAAAAAAACACAATAATATCCAAACTTTCCCCTAACTCTTTAAATATTATCCAACCCAAATCTATTCTACTCACACAAAAACCTTATTATCTTTCCACAATAATTAAAATAATTACATACAATCCTATTAAATTTATAAATCATTCATACTCCACATATAAATCAAACTAAACTCTACAAACATAATACAAACCATTATTCAATATCAAATATATAACCAATTAATAAAATAAAATATTACATCCCAATTAAATTTCAATACTAACTAATAATAATACTCAATAACCAATAATAATATTATCTATATTAATATTCTACCAAAACATTATCTTCACAAATATTAAACAATAAATAAACATATTTATCTATATACCTAATCTTCTCCAATTATTTCAATTCAAATAAACCTTCTCAAAAATAATATATTTACAATATCAAATCCATTCTCTAACATACAACTTCTATCTTATTATAAAACAAAATTCTTAAATCTAAATTTTCAATCAAATTAATTCCAAATAATAAACTAAAAATATTATCAAAACACACATAAATAAATTTCCCTCTTATTAAACAAATCAAAAACAAATAATATCTATAAAGATCCACTCTCCTTAATTATATCCAATACTACCAATCCTACCCTTATTCATCCTTCTAAAAAATAAAAAACAACAACAATCAATTTCCTACTCAAAAACTCTACATTTAACCCAATATATTTATGTACAAATATTATTTTCAAAAACACTATTATCATAACAATATACCATCATTATACATACTACTAAACATTTCTAACTACCCCATCCAAATATCTATTACCTTCAACCCTACAATTTACCAAACACCTTTATATTTAACCAAACATCCTAACTAATCAAAATCCAAACACACATCAATCTAATAATAAATAAACACCTTAATACAATCCTCTATCTAACAACCTAAAAACTAAACTTAAACACATCTATCAATAACCTCTTAATCACAAACACACCTACCTATAATAATTACAATACATAATTCCAATACTCCTATTATTATACCACATCTATACACAAATATCATCCTACATATTCACAACCAATATTAAAACTTATTACACATACTTAATTAATATTAAAACTTCCCATAAAACTTAATTCTTCAAATTTACATTACAACAAACATCATAAAATAATAAATTATACTTTTCCACATAAACAAAAAATAACAATCAATAAAACCTAAAAAATCCATTTAAATCTTAACAAATTATATAAAATATAATATTCATACACTCACCTATACACTATATAAATTATAATAATCTATTTCTTCCTTCTAATCTATATTAAACCCCATTTTTAAATACAATCCTATAATCACAATAATATTCTAAAATCAAACCTAAATATAAAAAATATCTTTCCCACTTTAATTAATAAAATAATAATACATAATAAAAAAATATAAATCGTTTAATACATTTCTAAAACACAAAATTCCATTATCTATCACACTTTCTAAATATATATTAAAAAATAATTTATATTCCAAAATCACAACCCAATATAAAAATTCACAAAAATACAATAAACAAATAAAATACAATAAAAAATAAAATATTAACAACCATAATCCTCCTAAATATTACATAATATAATCTCTAAAAACATTCCAAATATAAATTAACTAAAATACTCACTCAAAACTCAAAACATATCCTAACTCAATACAATTAATTCATAATCAAATAATTTAATACTATTCATTATTCCTCCCTCAAATCATTCAAATAAAAAATCATATAAAAAATAAAAAATAAAATATCTAACAATAACTATCATATCATAAAACCCATCCACTTACAACCTACAATTTACTATATACCCTAAAATATTAAAACACAAAAAAACAAATTTAAAAACAATAAACAATCAAATTCTTACCAACTAAAAAAAACCAAACAATTAAAAAACAATCAATACCCATAATACATACTAATTCACCAATAAAACCCCTACAACACCTCAACACACAATATCTCAACAAACCTAAATATATAAACCTCTCCCCAAAAAACTAATCCTTACAAAATAAAATTACATTCTTAACTATTAATAAAAAACCTTATCAAATCTAATTAACAATAATCACAAAATTTCATCACCAAACAACCATCATTTAACTACAAAACATAAAAAAACAAAAATACTTAATACTATACCCCAATATCAAAAAACAACTTATCACCACTTCAACAAAAAAAATTTACAACCCCAAAACCCTCCTATAAATTCAAAATTCCTAAATCTTTACAAAATTCCCCTCACCATACTAACAATCCAATACTAATACCCCAATACATTAAAAAAACAAACTACCCATAACTCATTCTACTCCAAAAACATAACCACAATATTATTTAAACAATCCATATAAATCTTATTTCTCTTAACACTCTTAAATAATATCCTACAAAAAAATCCCTTATCAATTCCCTCTCTATCAAACAATTTAACATTCCATAATAATCTTAAAACACACTCCACCAAAAATTCATCAAAACTTTCCAACCTTTTAAAACAAACAAATTAATAACAACTAATTTTGTCTAAACACACAATACCAACTACCATTCTTTAAATAATTTTACAATTTTACTTTTTTTGTTTTTTTTATTTTTTTTTTGATCTCTTTACTTTTCTTTCTTTAAATAACAATTTTTCATATCATAAATCCCCTTTATAATAAAACAAACCCCTGAGTAGGGGGGGGAATATTAAAATATCCCCCCACATAAACAACAAGGGAGACCCCTCCTCTACCTCCATTAAAACTTCTATCCATCACCACCCCTAACATCTCATAAAATCCCACCCCCCCCAAATTAAAAATATTTTACTAATATAAAATACAAAAATAACTAATATACATAAACTAATTTTCTAATAATTAAAACAATAAATTTTTAATTCATTAAATAACTTAAAAAATATCTTCAACATTAATATTTTCATAATAATACTATACAAAAATCTATATCTTTACCAAATTAAAATTCTAAACATTTAATAGCATAAATCAAATTAAATATAAACTTAATCTTACCTTTAACCCTCTATTAAATCTCATCATATTATCTACTCCTATACTATTTATATAAATAAAATAATAAAAAAAAAAAATATATTAAAAAATTAAACATTACTTACAAAAAACTTAATTAAATATACTCAACAATAAATCCACTTTTATTAAAACATTTACTTTATCATAATAATAAATTAAATTTACTATTATCTATACACTATTTAATTTAATTCTTAAATCTATTATCTAAAAAATTCATAATTTATATATACTACTTTGTTATCATTCCTTACCAAAACTACCTATAATATCATTCCCCATACCAACTATTATCATCCATCTCAATATAAATATTTAACTCTTTTAATCAAAAATTCCCAAATTCACTAAACAAAATCAAAACATCCATTCAACAAATTATATTACTTTCTCCCTTATCAAATTCCATTCAACCAAAAAAACACCCTCTATTAAACACCTTTCATTATTAATTTAATTACTCCTACTTTCAATAATAATTTATTCATTCATAATAATAACCTTATTTCCCATCTTAAAAAAATATCTTATTTATCTTCACGATTCTGAATTAACTAACACACTCTTCAAGACATGCCTTACATTTTGTTCCCCTACATTAGGCCTTAAAAAATCTTAATTATTGCACAAAACAATCTTTAATATAGAAATATTGGACAAATATAAGTTGAAAAATACTTTATAATCCTCAAAGATCTCGCTAATAGCTATTGCACTCAAATTTATTACTCGCAATCAATCCTTAACAAAACTGTGGAACAATCTAAAAAAAGTAGTTGGGACAGGGCTCAAAGTAAATAACCTTTAATTCCTTCATATGTAAATTTCAAAGATAGCAATGCCATACAATCCTATTATTACCCGCATTAACATTTACTCAAAAATCATTTTTCATTTATCAAACAAAAAACTCATATAAAATATCATTCAAAAAATAATAATACTTCTATCAAACTATTTTATATATATATATATCTATACTCAATCTTAAGGAACCAAAATCAATTTACCAAATATCCGCTTAACCTCTTCATATAATACAATATAAGTTAAAATAAAAACAATAAAAATCTATATTCCAAATAAATTCACTACTACGAACATTTAACTAATGGATCATAAATAAACTCATGGAAAAAATAATAACTTATTAGGGAGAAAACAACCATCTAACTTGTTAATTACAAACATTATCCCCTAATAACAACATCCTTAATAAAATAATCTAAAACTAAAACTATAAAATATACATCACAATACAGAACATACATTAAAAATAACGGAAAATTTTATAAAATAAAAATACAACACAATATGGAACATACTAATAATTTAACAATATATAAATATGTAATATAATTATCATAAAAAATTCCCCTTAATAAAAACTACTCTCTATGAAATAGATTTACAAGATTGCCGGTAGTTATATTCAAAATACATCACCATATGTGGATTACACCTACAAATCAAATATTAATAAAAAGTAAAAAATTAGAACTTCACTAAGAGCCTTTCAGACGAAGGATGATTAGATGGTTGGATGGCTAGGTCTAAAACTATCACTATTAAACATATGCATATATTTTAAGAATGGACAGAAAAATAACGGTGTGTGCAGCCCTGGGTATAACTTACAAATACTTTATTAAATAAATCAAGACTAAACTTACTTTAGGGGATGGAGGGGGTATATAGCTGTCTAGGGATAAGACTGGTGAAAATTTGGTTTTAAAATTAATAATTTATTTCTTTACTATTTATAAATTATCTCAAAATTTCTTTTTTTTTATAATTCCTTCATCCTCTATATTATAATAACACTTCCATATTATCTAATTTTTATTTAAAACTTCTAATATAAATAATAAAATAGATTTACAAACTAACCCACCTAAGAATTAACACTTTCTTAACTAAAAATTTTCATAAACAATATATAATTCTTAAATCACAATTTAAATTGGACATAAAAAAATATAACTAGTAAATATCCTAAATATATAAAAAAGTACCTGATTTTTTATTTTTTAAAAAATAATCTAATAAAAATAACCATTATATCATAAATTTTTAATACAATAAACTAAACTAAAAACATAAAATATACTATTATTTAACTCATTTTCTAATTTAATCTAATATAACAATCTAAATTTAAAAATATCATATTATAATAAAATTTCTAAAAAATAATTAATTCTTTAATAATCTTCAATCACTATTATCTTATTCTTTTCAATTACATATATTTTTTAATTTTATATATAATCATTTTCCTTATTTAAAATTTTATTTAAATCCATTCAATCTAATTTATAAACAAATCATTAATAATCTTAACTACTCAACAATTTAATTTCTATAAAAATAACCTCTATAATAACACTAAAATTATTATTACAAAAAATATATCAAATATCAAAATCCTTAAAATAAATAAAACTTTTTACATCACTTATTCATTTATAAAACATCTATTCATTCACCTCCTAGTTCTTAAATTAATTAACATAATCATAAAATTTTATAAAACTTTCTTAAATTCAACATTATCTTTTAAATAACTCAAACCCTTTAAACATTATAATTAAAACCATATCAATCAAAAAATAAATTAATTTCTATAAAACCCTTAACTCACATTATAACTCAATCAAAATTTAAAAATTATTACTCATTACATTTAAAACTAATTATTAATTACAAATTTATAAAAAAATAATTAAAAAAAAACTTAAAATTAAAAACATTAAAAAAAAAATAAATTAAAAGGATTAAAAAAAAACTATATTCTCCAAAATCTCATCCCTACATAAAGAATTTTACCACTAATATAACCCTTACTTAAAAAAAAAAAAATAAATAAAAAAATAAAAACAAAAAAAAAAATTTACTCTTAAATAAAACAAATACCTTAAAATACATATTTACTATAAAAACAAACTTACTCATAAATTCATATAACTTAAAACATAAACAATAAAAAACACTTAAATATCTTAATCTCAAATAAAAAAAAAAACATAAACAATAATCTTTTTAAATTTATACTATTACCTTTCTATCTTCTTTTTCATAACTTCTATCTTAAACAAATTATTATATAAAAAAAATAAATAAACAATAAATAAATTACTAATACCTATAATAACTAAAAAATACATGTTTTCCCCCTCAAGAACCCCCTTCCATCTCCCTCCCTATCCCATCCCTCCAGGTCATCCCGGTGCACCAGTCCTGGGCACCCTGTATCATGCATTGAACTGGGACTGGCGATTCGTTTCACATATGATAATTTACATGCTTCCATGCCATTCTCACATATAATCCAGCCCTCGCCCTCTCCCATAGAGTCCATAATACTATTCTATTTATCTGTGTCTCTTTTGATGTCTCGCATACAGGATTATCTTTACCAATTGACTAAATACCATATATATGTGCTAGTATACTGTATTGGTGTTTTTCTTTCTGGCTTACTTCACTCTGTATAATAGGCTCCAGTTTCATCCACCTCATTAGAACTGATTCGAAAGTATTCTTTTTAATGGCTGAGTAATATTCCATTGTGTATATGTACCACAGCTTCCTTATCCATTCGTCTGCTGATGGGCAACTAGGTTGCTTCCACGTCCTGGCTATTATAAACAGTGCTGCGATGAACATTGGAGTACACGTGTCTCTTTCAATTCTGGTTTCCTCAGTGTGTATGCCCAGCAGTGGGATTGCTGGGTCATATGGCAGTTCTATTTCCAGTTTTTTGAGGAATCTCCACACTGTTCTCCATAGTGGCTGTACTAGTTTGCATTCCCACCAACAGTGTAAGAGGGTTCCCTCTTCTCCACACCCTCTCCAGCATTTATTGCTTGTAGGCTTTTTGATAGCAGCCATTCTGACTGGTGTGAAATGGTACCTCATTGTGGTTTTGATTTGCATTTCTCTGATAATGAGTGATGTTAAGCATCTTTTCATGTGTTTGTTAGCCATCTGTATGTCTTCTTTGGAGAAAAGTCTGTTTAGTTCTTTGGCCCACTTTTTGATTGGGTCGTTTCTTTTTCTGGAATTCAGCTTCAGGAGTTGCCTGTATATTTTTGAGATTAATTGTTTGTCTGTTGCTTCGTTTGCTATTATTTTCTCCCATTCCGAAGGTTGTCTTTTCACCTTGCTTATAGTTTCCTTTGTTGTGCAAAAGCTTTTAATTTTAATTAGGTCCCATTTGTTTATTTTTGCTTTTATTTCCGATATTCTGGGAGGTGGGTCATAGAGGATCCTACTGTGGTTTATGTCGGAGAGTGTTTTGCCTATGTTTTCCTCTAGGAGTTTTATAGTTTCTGGTCTTACGTTTAGATCTTTAATCCATTTTGAGTTAATTTTTGTGTATGGTGTTAGAAAGTGTTCTGGTTTCATTCTTTTACAAATGGTTGACCAGTTTTCCCAGCACCACTTGTTAAAGAGATTGTCTTTTCTCCATTGTATATTCTTTCCTCCTTTGTCGAAGATAAGGTGTCCATAGGTGCGTGGATTTATCTCTGGGCTTTCTATTTTGTTCCATTGATCTATATTTCTATCTTTGTGCCAGTACCATACTGTCTTGATGACTGTGGCTTTGCAGTAGAGCCTGAAGTCAGGCAGGTTGATTCCTCCAGTTCCATTCTTCTTTCTCAGGATTGCTTTGGCTATTCGAGGTTTTTTTGTATTTCCATACAAATTGTGAAATTATTTGTTCTAGTTCTCTGAAAAATATCATTGGAAGCTTGATAGGGATTGCATTGAATCTATAGATTGCTTTGGGTAGTCTACTCATTTTTACTATATTGATTCTTCCGATCCATGAACATGGTATATTTCTCCATCTATTTGTGTCCTCTTTGATTTCTTTCACCAGTGTTTTATAGTTTTCTATATATAGGTCTTTTGTTTCTTTAGGTAGATATGTTCCTAAGTATTTTATTCTTTTTGTTGCGATGGTGAATGGAATTGTTTCCTTAATTTCTCTTTCTGTTTTCTCATTGTTAGTGTATAGGAATGCAAGGGATTTCTGTGTGTTAACTTTTATATCCTGCAACTTTACTATATTCGTTTTTCTGGTAGAGTTTTAATCATAAATGGATGTTTGAATTTTGTCAATGTAGGGCTTTCTCTGCACTGTATTGATAATAATCATGGTTTTTTCTATTTTTTACTTTGGTTTATGTTGTGTAATACATTGTTTGTTTTTGGAGTGGCAGTTGAAGAATACTTGCATCGCGCGGATAAAGCCGACTGTTTTCAAAGAATGTAATGATCTTTGTTTAATATGTTTGTTGGGATTTCTGATGTTACAGTTTCAATTACTGTGGCATTGTAATGGGTTCTGTTAAGATTTTTCTAATTCTTCCTGGTTCAGTTTTGGGAAGTTTCGACTTTTCTAAGAATTTATCCATTCTTCCAAGTTGTCCATTTTATTTACATATATTTGCTGATAATAGTCTCTTATTGATCCTTTGTATTCTTGTGTGATATGTTGTGAATACCTCTCCCGTTTTCATTTCTAACTTTGTTGATAAGATTTTTATCGCCTTTGTTTCTTGAATGAGTCTGGCCTAATGCTCTTTAATTTTAGTTTATCTTCTCAAAGAACCAGCTTTTGCTTTTGTTGATTTTTGCTATCGCGTCTCTAGTTGTTTCTTTTGCATTTATATTATATCGGCCCCAATTTTTAAGAATTTCTTTCCTTCTACTAACCGCTCCTGGTTCTTCATTTCTTCCTTTCTAGTTGCTTTAGGTGTAAAGAGTTAGGTTATTTATTTGACTTTTTTTTCTTGAGTTTCGTGAGGTTGAGCCGTGTATTTTGCTATAATCTTCCCCTTAGCACTGCGATTTTCCCAGTGTCACTGTTATTTTGGTTGGTTGTGGTTTTTTCTTTTCATTCCGATTTCTAATGAAGTATTTTTGATTTCATTCTTTTGATTTCCTTCTGTGATTTGTTGGATCTTTATGCAGAAGTGGTTTTGTTCAGCCCCCATAGTTTGAAATTTTTAATTTTTTTTCTCCTGATAATTGACATCTAAATTCTTACTTGCAAATTGATAGTCAAGAAAAAGATTCTTGTGGAATGATTTTAATTTTTTTTGATTTACAAAGGCTAGATTTATGGCCCAGGATTTGATTCTAATTCTAGAGAAGGTTCTGTATGCGCTTGTGAGAAAAAGGTGAAATTCATTGTTTTGGGGTTGTGAAATGACCTGATAGAATACAATTCGGTCTAACTGTTTCACATTCTATGAGTAACACATTGAAAGATTTGTGTTTTCCTTGTTAATTTTCTGTTTAGTTGAATCTAGTTCATAAAGGTGTGAGTGGGGTATTAAAGTCCCTCCACTATTACTGTGCTTATTGTTAATTTCCCCCATTCATAACTTGTTAGCATTTGCCTTTACATATAGCAGTGCTCCTATGTTGGGAATGCATATAGATATTTATATAATTGTCTATAATCATTCTTCTTGGAATTGATCCTTTGATTCATTATTAAGTGTCCTTCATTTGTCTCTCTATTCACTGAGCCTTTGTATATAAAGTCCTAATTTATCTCATATGAGTATTTGCTAATTGCTACTTCCCTGCGTTTCTTTTGTCCTTCTAATTTGCATTAAGATACTTTTTTCCAGCCCTGCACTTTAAGTCAGTTGTGTCCCTTGTTTCGAGGTTGGGTTCTCTGTTAGACAACATGTAAGGGGTCTGTGTTTTTTGTATTCATTCCATCCCTGTTACTTTGTCTTTGTGGTTTCGGACATTCACCCCATTTATATTTAAGGTAATTATTGAGAAGTATGGAATCCCGTTGCATTACTTGTTATTTGATTTGGGTTCGAGATTATACACCCTTTCTGTGTTTCATGTCTAGAGAAGATCCTTTACATTTGTTGGAGAGCTTGTTTGGTGGTGCTGATCTCTAAGCTTATGCTTGTCTGTAAAGCTTTTGATTTCTCCTTCCTCTCAATATTTGAATGAGAGTCCTTGCAGAATAACAGTAATCGGGCTGTAGATTATTTCTTCATCACTTTAAAGTATGTTTTCATTCCCTCTTGCATAAGAGT